>JAAAKB020266393.1:0-18162 GCA_010014835.2 Apostichopus leukothele
TTTTAAAACCCACATAATAACTCTATCAAAAAGTAAAATTTCATCTTAATTGAAGGATATTGAAATTTTGGATCCACGTCACACTATTGGACCCCAGGTTTATAGAAATACCCAATTCCAAGTTTCTCAACCACTATTAGCAATCAGATATTAGAATTGCAAACATAACATAATGCTTTGAATTTCACAGATAACTTTTAACTCACTTTAAGTTCACTTTTTTTAAGTAAATAATCAGTGACAATATTTAGTTTTGTTAATGACTAACCTGTTGGCAATAATCCTGGCTACTATTTTCTGTGTTGACATATCATTTCCTGAGTCCACTTCATGGTAAATACCCATCTGCTTTGGTATCTGTATTCAAGATAAAATCATAATGTGAGGGGTGTGACCTTTAATGAAAGGGGTGAGGGAGAGGGGGTGAGGGACAAGAAAGTGAAATACAGACCATCTATATATCAACAATACAACATTGACTCTTCATTAATGCGAACATTATATTCAAAGTAATAACAAATGTTTTAAGCAAGGAAAGAAAAAATACAAGAAGAGCAGAAAAACACAAAAACACAGCAATAACCAGAAATATTCTCTCAAATTATACATTTTGTTTATGAAGTCTTTTTCCATATATCTTGCATGTTGATGCTCAAGGATAATAGCTTCACACACACTGTAACTACTTCAGGACACAAAGTCTATAGCGTAAAGGTAATAAGGAGCATAGACTAACCTCATAGGGATCTGTTGAATCAGCAGCGTAATTATATGAAGTCTTTCCTCTCACCACTACATCAACATTAAAGTGCTCCAGTAACGCCTGGGTTACTTTGTAGGGCGCTCCAATGACAACCTCTGAAACATACTGCAACATCAAGAAACGAAAAAGTTGAGATTAAAAAATAATCATAAAAACAAAACAATTACTGAACATGTGACAGGTATCACTTGATGTTCTTTCAACACAGCTAACCCGACATTTGAAGAGCTGTGGTATAGCAAATGAACACACAAATGTAGCACTGGACACTTTATAGATCCACTACGCAAGGTAAGGCCAAAGCAAGCTTAAACATGGTCTTCATGAAGCTTATGTCAATAAATGGGAACAGCTGACAGACTTGCTAGGTAAAGTAGGACCAAAAGAGAGGGCATGACCTCCTGACTCAGTTGAAAGAGTTTTAACATACCACAAACATTTACTACTGGTGTGTGTAAACATTTTTACCAGTAAGGGCTAGCTATAAAACATCAGAACCTCTAATCAACATGTCTGCCAACAAGATCATGGAGGAAGTTACACTAGAAATATAAATAAGAAGCTGAACAAGAAAGCTGAGAGTAGGTATAAAACTAAAGACTGTAGTTAAATTACCTTGTTAGCCAAAACACTTAGTGTTCTTTCATGTAAATTCATGATGGGGTAGTTACTGTTTTCAGTTCTGTTGATTTCCTGTGAATGAATCAAGAGGATGAAGAATTGCAACTTATCAAGGTCTCAGATATAAATGGTTCCATTCCTACTCATAACAGACACCTGATGGTTGAACTCTAACCCGATATGGTACATACGTAATGGCATAAGAGGTAATACTGCTCTACAGTGGTAGGTATATAATAAAACTAACACACACTGTTCATACTTGTGTGTTAACATGAACAACATGTTAACATGAACAACACTTAAGATGAACATGAACAACACATGAACATGAACAACACAACACATGAACAACACTTAACATGAACAACCATTTTGCAAGGTATCAAGCCTACATATTAAAATATAAATCAAGTTCTGATACGTTTGACTTACTTTATCTGTATGCAGTCCGACTATGACATAGTCTCCAAGTTTGCTAGCCTGTTCTAAGAAATCTACATGGCCAACATCTGATGATATGCATTGTCAAGGCGGCTGTAACGTTGTATTGATCGGGTGAATGTTACAAATAGAGACAGATGAGTCAGAGCTGCTGCTCTAACAGTTGTGCAGTCAGCTTCTGTTTGCATTGGAGGGGGACACAAAATTACTCAGGGCAGGCACCAAATGTTGACAGATATATACATTCACTGCTTCATAATATAATCCAAGGGTTAAAATATTCCTGTTTGTTAGTTGCATGAGAATGCATGTGCTCTAAAGTTTTTTGTGGTAATTGAATTCTCCTCTCACCTCCACCCTGTCCACCTGCAGTTATTCTGTGCCACTTCTATTAGCTGAACAACTCATGGTGGTATGAACATATATGTAAGTTCCCATCCTAGTCCAAATGCACCTCGAACTATTCATTTTCACCTGGCTAGCACATAGCAATTCATCCCTGTATTAATTGTCCTGGCCATTACATCACTACATCAACTAATGGACAAACCAAACATGTTGGACATGACCATTAAAATATACTTGTGAATACTATGTTTGCATAATGACCTAATATGTTAATAGATGAATATTCATATCTGCATTGCACAAAAGGATACGGAAGAGATCAAAGCTTCCTGGACAATAGACTATCTTATCCGATGGCTGCGGCTCTTTGCCTTCTGCAAACTGAACAATCTTCCTGGTTGACGGTAAGAAATGAGAGATACCGGTGTATGGACTCCGCATGGTTGAACACTGTCGACAGAAACAAAATAAAAGATTGTTACTGATCAGACTTAAGTCAACAAAACGTCAAGGTTCAGAAACCAGAAACTTTGACCATGAAACAAACTTCTTCCCAGTTGACCAATTACAGAACAAAGCCTAGAGACACAGAGGGGTAACCATGGCTGTAAGGTACTGGTAGCAGAAATGCTGCCTGCAAGATTGAGAACAGTTTATGGAATATAATTTCAATTTCTAACAGTGACTGTCTGTGGAAATTTCATAGGTACAGTAAAGGGTTCAGCACTGCACCATTACTCTTGGTATTCCTTTCACACGTAGATCTGATTCATAGTGATGTCAATGCTAATAGTACATACAGTACCTCAGTCTACTGGTAAACACTAGTAATATTAGTACTGTGGTAATACCAATACCAATAAAATCAGTAATACTGCAGACCTGTTATACTATCACTAGTAATATTAGTATTGTGGTAATACCAATACTAAAAATATCAGTAGTACTGCAGACCTGTAATACTAACACTAGTTATATTAGTACTGTGTTAGTACCAATACAAAAAGTATCAGTAATACTGCAGATGTGTAATACTAACACTAGTAATATTAGTACTGTGTTAATACAAATACTAAAAGTATCAGTAATACTGCAGACCTGTAATACTAACACTAGTTTTATTAGTACTATGTTAATATGAATACTAATAGTATCAGTAATACTGCAGACCTGTAATACTAACACTAGTTATATTAGTACTGTGGTAGTACCAATACTAATAGTATCAGTAATACTGCAGACCTGTAATACTAACACTAGTTATATTAGTACTGTGGTAATACCAATACTAAGTATCAGTAATACTAACACTAGTAATATTAGTACTGTGTTAGTACCAATACTAAAAGTATCAGTAGTACTGCAGACATGTAATACTAACACTAGTTATATTAGTATTATGTTAATACCAATACTAAAAGTATCAGTAGTACTGCAGACATGTAATACTAACACTAGTAATATTAGTATTGTGGTAATACCAATACTAAGTATCAGTAATACTGCAGACCTGTAATACTAATACCAATACTAAGTATCAGTAATACTGCAGACCTGTAATACTAATACCAATACTAAGTATCAGTAATACTAACACTAGTAATATTAGTACCTTTACTTCCTTGTTTGTATTCTGCAATGGGTTAGCCTTCACTGCTTGGCTTGTACAGGCAACACACTTTGCACCAACAAGGCCATTATAATGGGTAATCAATGGGGAAAAGGCTGTGTTATGTAAAATGTCAACATAAAAGATACCAACGATGTTTTGTAAATGACAGAGAAATGATGACAGTACTCACAGAGGCAGAGGTAGAATTATCTTCAACCTTTTCAATATTGTCGCTGAGTGCAGCATCGGGAAGGTGGTGTGTCTTAGTCATTAGTAGCATCCTAGAAGAGTAATAAATAGAAACACATTGGATAAACTAATTGCACAAAGAAAAAGAAGAAAATAGAAAGTAATATACTCTCATTGGTCTCACCAATGGTATGTGACTTTGTTGGTTTCCAACTGATACATGTTAGTTCTGTATGACACAAATAGCTTTCATAAACTCCAAGAACTACATACCTGTGCATTTAGTAAGAAGATTGTATATTGACTTTGTGATCAGTAAACACTAGTTCGAGGCTAATATTTAATAATGTTTACACAAGCATCAGTTCTGAGTATTAACTTCAACATTACCGTAACACTCACCTTCCAACTACATCTGTCGTTGATATACCAGCTGTTCTTTGTACTTCCCTGAGAATAAAAGCACATAAGCAATAGGTGAATTACAACTACTCATTGTGGTGTATAGCACTGCTGCATCACCCCTCCCACACCCCAAGGGCAAAATCTATCTGTTAATTTCTTTTTCAATCAAATATGATATTATAATTTGCAATCTCAAAACACTCATAGTCTTCAAGTCAGAGAGGATATCTAATTGTTGCTTTGTAACTTGTCGGACATCTATTTTAGTTAACAAGATATAAGTGTAAAAAATGTAAGAATTAGCCAAATTTTATGTTTACACAGTCAAGCTGCAACATGCTGGTGGTCGCACCCATTATAGTGGAGAGGTAAAAACGTGACTTTATCTTCTATAACAACACAACATGTATCTTGACGGAAGTAGATATCTTTGTTGTGATACAGCACATACTAAACAAAGTCAAGCTTCTGCTTATATTTAATAAGTATTGTATGAGACTAAGACCAGTACCATTCACTTCATATCTACTTCCAAAAGCCATGTAGTATATGAACTTGTGAACTCACCGATGTCATTCATCTAACCTTCAACTTGACCCCATAAAACCAAACAAACTATCTCTGTACAAAGTAATATTAGACAGTACAATCTGCTATTTTGAATTCATTATGTTTGATAATAAGTGAAAAAAAAGTAGTAATCCTGCCAAAGAGGCTACAAATACCAAACTGGTAAGGGAAGGCTGGCAAATTTAACCAATGATCATCGCCAGCCCAGCCAGCAGCACACCACTGCTCATTATGCAGCCTGCATATCGCTCACGCTTGAGTGCACACATCCACAGAGCCTCCATGAAAGTAATGAGCATCCAGTTCCCAACAGTGAAGGGCTGCTATTGTTTGTAAACAAAAGCTGTACTTGGCTCTTCCTGGTCTGTGGTTTTCACATATCAATAGCACTCTGACCACAGTAGGAGATTTATTTCAAGAATGAGTTGAAATGACGATACACTGTTACCGTATTGAATGTGTCAAGATACTTTCTGACTTTTTTCAGGTTCAAAGGATTCCCATTCACTAACACTGATCGATCTCCATTTATTCTTAGTTGCCAACGAAACATTTTTATATTCTAGATGATGTTTTGATTCATAAAGAAGTACATAGTTGTACCACATGTCGTGTATTTTTAATTGATTGTGTAAGACTTACTGACAGGACAGACTCAAAGTTTCGGCAACCGACTTGAACATGATGTCATGACATAGGGCTGCGACCGTGTAGCAAATTCATTGTTTATTGCAATCGTTGAGCGATTAATGGCAATTAACGTCAAGACAAGCCACCAAATAAATGATAAAAAACCCAGAACCCAAAAACTGAAATAGAAAGCACTTGCTTGCTTTTGCCAAAGGTGCCCTTAATTTTAATCATGTTTTTTTGGTGTGGATAAAATTAATCACCACCGAAAATGAAATGTTATACCAGGTGAAAAGTACTCAATGTTAAAAACCTTCAATCCATCGCCACAGCAACAGTGTACGTAAATACTACATTTCCTCTTCAAGACTATAGCACAAACCTTCCAAACAACTGCAAATTTCCAGCTAATTGAAAGTTGTAAACAAGGCAACCCAAAATTTGTTTTGCAAACCAATGGTTAGGCAAGATTTTCCCATTGCCTTAGTGTGGTGTTAGGCTACTATGTGGTTGAAGATAGCAGCAATAATGAAAGTATTCCATGGATATTTTAGTTCAAGCTAACTGCGTCACAATTTCAGCGAATAAATAGATGGTTAGGCTAGATTTCTCCATTAACTTAGTGTGGTGTAAGGCTACCATGCGGTCGAAGATAGCAGAAATAACGAAACTATTCGGTGAATATTTAAAGGGTCAGATAACTGCGACAAATTTGAGGGAATTAGATTTCCATGTTGACTTATTTTGATGTTAGGCTACCATGTGGTCGGAGATTTGTGGGGAGTTTAGGCAAAGTTTGTCGAGTGCAGGTGTCTTTGTTCAAACAGCTGGTTCTGGTAGTCCAAAGCAAGTGCTTTGCCCTCATAGTTATAGCTGCTGTATTTGTTCGTGATTCAAACGTAAATATTGAAGTTCTCAAGATTTATTATTTTTTCATTTGTCTATTTCATATAAGGAAAGACTGACAAGGAAATTTTACAGGATTTTAAGATGGATTATAGACGGGATAACTAAAAAAAAAATCGGAATTGGCTTTTAACTAAACGTTTATTCCAAATGCAATTGTTTAGCAATTAATCACTACACTGTCACAGCCCTAATGTCTGTATAATACAACTTGAGAGCTGAAATTATATGCGGGAAATCCTGTCTTGGCAACTTTTGACATGCAGGACTTTACTTTCATGTGAAATACCATTAGAGGTGGTTTTCTGTTTACACGATTGTTTCGGTGGCTTTTTTTCTGTTCATTTCTCGGAACATTAAATAGCCTTTTCTAAATTTGTTGTTTGTCCCCTGGGCAACCAGTACATCAAGATTTGACAAGTTTTGGTCGCCCGGCAGTTATTTTGGTCGTCTCAGACGAACGCTGGTCAATGCAAAAACAAATTCGGACCTGCAGAGAGTATTCTAAGATCCTCTTGTGTATCCTGGACCAGTTTTTCGGTATAGCTATGCAGGATTTGTCCAAACTCTCTTGTCCCTGATTGCTTTTACTCCGTATATGGCCTTTACAAATGTAAACCTCTATTCAGCAATGGTAGGTTTGAATTATTACACACCTTCCAAACATTACAATGAAAGGAGAAAGACCTGTTGAACCCATGAGAATCTTAAATAGGGTTATTGATGGTCCTCTATTTAGCAGATTTTCCCAGGACCTGGGATGTGTCAAATGAGATTTTA
This sequence comes from Apostichopus leukothele, assembly GCA_010014835.2. Classification (NCBI taxonomy): domain Eukaryota; kingdom Metazoa; phylum Echinodermata; class Holothuroidea; order Aspidochirotida; family Stichopodidae; genus Apostichopus; species Apostichopus leukothele. The sequence continues at coordinate 7,269 of JAAAKB020266393.1, forward strand.
TCCTATAGAGGATCAGTATAGCTATGCAGGATTTGTCCAAACTCTCTTGTCCCTGATGGCCTTTACAAATGTAAACCTCTATTCAGCAATGGTAGGTTTGAATTATTACCAAAGTGGCCAGCTCATTGTCTGGTCTTCTTTTGTGCTTTAGAGGCTTAATTTGTGGTCTCATAGTCAGTGCATTCAACTGTCCATAGACTCTTGGAAGCCAGGAAATGTGTGCGTTCAAGCATTACTAATTACCAGCTACAGTAGTTGCTGTGCTCATTACAATAGTTAGCAACGGCTGGGCCGGCGATGATCGTCAGTTAAATTTGCGAGCCTTCCGTAACTCGGTGCCAAATTCAGTTCTACACACTATTGCAATGTACTTCTCCACAGTCAATCTTAATCTGATCGTCTGCCAATCTCTGATACAATACTTGGGGGTAAGAATTCTCACAAAACATGATACTTAAGCATGACTAGTGAGACCATGGTCAATGACACCTACATACCTGTACCTCCCTGCATCTTTGACTAATCGGTATGTGTCTTTACCATCAGCATCCAACGTGATATCATCTGTGAAGATGAAAGATAAAACAGAAACAAATTAGAAGTCGGACATACCTCCATCTGTCCGCAGCATGATAATAAATCATGCCCAGAGTTGACTACTTCTTACCTAACAGATGTTGTACTGAATTAGTCTCAAATTGCAGAATGATTTACTATTTAATCATACAATAATAACATTTTGGAATAAAGTAGTCATGTTTCCAGAATATCCCCTCTCTCCATCAAAGATCCTGTAAAGGAAACTATTTGCTTCTTGAATTGATGTCATAAAACAGATGTTTGTACATCTAGAGCAAGTTTGTTGTTTTGTGAAACCGACGTTCAGTTTGGGACTACTACATTCATAGCACATGTACCACAATAAGTTTGTCCTGTTTTGCAGTACTATCAGAGGAACACTATACAAACCCTCATGGAGCTGGGAATAATTAATAATAAGTTTGTCCTGTTTTGCACTATCAGAGGAACACTATACAAACCCTCGGCCTCATGGAGCTGGGAATAATTAATAATTCAACTTATGTGTAGCAGTTTTGAAGGCTCTGAATATGTCCCAGATAAAACTAAGATGGTTGCATAGCAACCATGTGATGCAATATAATTATTCCCTCTAGAGAATACAGTTCAAGTATTAACTTGATTGATCAGGTGAGGATTGTAAGCTACAGTAGTATGTATAAACAACGAACAGGAGTTGCATTGAGGAAGCTTTAAAAAATGGAGGTTGTGCTAGTGGGATTTAGCAGAAGTGTGCACACTTATAAATTAGTTAAACTAACCACAGTAATTTAAGCAATCATCCAGGCCTTATGGTTAAATATTATTAATCTTAAACACTTACTCCACCACTCACTGAGGGAACCAATAACTATTACCAACAAATTTCTTAAAACTCAACCCTTCTAATGATGACTTATTTGTGTGATGAGTTGAGACAATCATGTGCTAGAGTAGGGTCTGACTATCATTATCACTATCATACAGTGTCAATTCCTGTAATTTTGCTACCAAACAAACAGTTGTGGCATTTGTACTATCTGAAGCATGAGAAACATTAAGGGATATTAGAGTAGGGATATTCCCAGTGGCACTGTCCCAATGTGACATTTATATGGAAAAGAAAAAACAACCCACTGATTAGTTGGAAAACTTATCTCAATATCTTGTCTCTAACTCAAGATATGATTGTTTGAATCACACTTATTTTGACTGGCTAAACTCTTGATTCTACCCTAAAATAGATCAGAGTAGGTGGTCTGTGATGTCATTATGATAAATGTTCTTCAAAAAGCATTACTTTTCTATGATGATCTTCATGTTGATTTACCCTTGAAACCTGGTACATGGAATGTTTGTTTAGCTGTCAAGGTTCTGTTTGTATTTAGAATTTCATCAAAATACAACATTGCTGTAGAAATATTGTTTTCCTCTTTAAATAAGTGAGTTAAATATTCTAAAGAAAAATAAAAACTTGTTCAACTGAATTTCCAGGATGACATCATTCACTCTGTTGTTGCCAGATGCATTCACAAATTACCACCAAATTTGAAAAATGCATATCTTTGAGACACTAAATGTTATTGGGATGTAGATCTGACCTAATATATAGAAAGCAGAAAAGTTACCGCATTTTGATTAATTAATCATCTTTAGCCACCGGAATATCACTTTACCTCCTTTGCTGAATGGGTTACATTTTTGTTTTTCATGACATTTCAAAATATTGGATAAAGTTGGATTACTTACTACCATGAACACAGAAATCACAGTTGTATTCATCTAATGTTTCCAGTTGTGTTACATAAGGTGCTGCTGTAACTACCTCGTCCACCCATTTTATGGCCCGGATGACCTTGTAACGTTCATCCTCTGTCATCACTGGAGGTCCTTTATTCTGTAAGACTTCCTCTGTGAGAAGAAGCAATATTACAATTAGGGTACAATACATACATGTAGTAATCCCAAATGTAGTCAGGTAAGACTTAAAGGATGACTTTTGGGAGAAGTTGTCATTAAACAAAAATAAAATAAAAAGGAAAGAAAATCTGAGTGATGGTTAATGTTTCTACCTGTTCTGGTTTATAAGATATTCACCTTTGAAATATGCTTAATGTCTAGAATGCTCCTTTAAGGTGATCATGACATCAGTTCCTCAGTGCATGCCTTTTACTCCATTGTTTAAATTCTAATAACTCAACAAGATGACATGCAAAACCATTTCTCTAAGTTTGACAAATTTGGACTTCTTTGTAAACTTCTCTTGGTTACCTACTTTTAGTTTTATATTGCAAACACCTGTGGAACTGACCTAAAGGACTGTGTATTAGCCTATATCAGCCAGTAACTTAAACTTAAAATACAAATATAAATATATAAATACAAACTTGACTGCTTAATGCTTTTTATGATCTCACTACACACAAATCAAAATTAATGAGGAAGGACAAAGGAAAAGACTAGTATCAGGTTGTCCAGCAAGAAAGATCTTGCATTTGTAACAATGTTTCAAATGCTATTTTTGTACCTAGAGCAACATATTACCTCAGCATGTACAGTAGGAGATGTATTTTTTTTTAATTCCAGATAGAGATAAATAGTTCGGTACTGTATTCATCAGCGTACTGTAGCCCGTACATTAGCTCTCTACCAGCAAATATGGGCGCTGTGTAGTAACGACTGCATACTGGGATGTATCCCTGCCAAGACTTGAACCACACCACCACTGATACCAGCCATTATTGATAATAATTACTATATAGTCCTATTGTACAACACAAGGAAGCTTGATGATGACATAGCACTATTGAATATTCATGAAGGATAAATGCCATGATGTCATCATTGGCACTAATTTGTATCTTCCTGCCTGAGTACTAACAATGCTATATTGGTACTAAGATAATAACTTACCATCTGAATGGATACCAATGAGATACTATTGAATATTCATGAATGATAAATGCCATGATGTCATCATTGGCACTAATTTGTATCTTCCTGCCTGAGTACTGACAGTGCTATATTGGTACTATGATAATAACTTACCATCTGAATGGACTCCAACTATGAGATAATCGCCCACTTTCTTGGCTTGTCTTAGTGAGTTAGCATGGCCAAAATGTGCCAGGTCAAAGCTAAATGAAGTAGAAACAAAAAATAAGGTGAAACAATATATTTGATTTTAATTTTTGCAAAATGCTTCATCTTGACAAGAAATGAAAGCTTTGCATTACTTAAGGCTATCCTACCATGCATACATGAGTTCCTTCGAGTCCTGGAGGTTTTTAGATTTTCACATTTTGCCCTCTGCTGACCCCAAATGACCTTTGACCTCCACCTAAAACAATAGGGTTCTTGTACTAATTACAGGGAAGCCACATACCAAATATGAGAACTGTAGATATTGTGCTTTCAAGCTACAGTAGGGCGTAACATACACGCACACACAAACTTGACTGCATAAGTTCACTTGCCTGCCTATGTAAGTAGCCTAAAATACTGTCAACTAACCTTAGTTGTTTACAAACTTTGTTATCTAATGATATATGGAGCGAGCAAAGCTATTAGTATAGAAAAACACCACAAAACTACCCTCTACCAGTATAAACCAATTGCTGTAAAAATTGAACTGTACACGACATGTGTGTATTAATATAAAGCCATTACACAATACTGTGTGAACCATTTACAGTAATTTCAGGAATCTGGCAGAATGCTTCAATGCTCAATGTGTCTAATCAAATAAAATGTTTCCATAATCACCTAATACTGGCAACTGATGTCAGTTACTGGTTACATTCATCATGGAAATATGACAAGAAAAGCAAGGAAATGTTAGATTTATTTACCTCCAGTCTAACAGTAGAACTATGATAACACACCATGGCAAACTCACAACAACCTGAAATGACTATTCACCCCAGGAGGATATCAACAAAAGACCTTTAAAAGAGAGTTTTATCTTCGCTACTTTGGAGACTACTGCATTATGTGCAATACCCACTGCAGATCTATTTCAAGGACTATCATGACAGTTCCATTTTCAATGATTTTAAATTTGACAACTGTTTCCCCTCTTCCTTTCATTTTAAAGTAGGAATGTATTCACACTAGTGACCATATGGGCAGTAGCATTAAGACAATATTGTGCAGACCCCTGTATCATCCTACACAGTCTAGAAAATCACACACTGTATGATACTAAAATTAAACACAGAATTGATTAGTAGGACAGTTGGTTGAACTTCCCAGTCAAACATGAAAGTGACCTACAACATACACCCTTAGCTGGCAAATAGTTCTCTTGAAGGGGTTTGGGCTTGGAAATTACGGTTCTCCAGCTTACTCAGCGACACTTTAATCTCATTCATACCAGACCTTAAACTTAGCACACCAGGTACAAACATCCAGTCTTTAATGGCATCATATATTTGTTGATCCTTATGCAACACCTCAGAAAAAACAAACAAAGAAAGATCGACTGACTGACGACGGTCAACAAACTTTTTAGTTGAACATTACAAGACAGGATCCTGTTCTGACATCATGTCATATTTGTGTACATATGACTCTCCTGTTGCCACCCCCCTGACACACACATCTGACATTAATGTACTGCCCAAATATAGCCTATGTAGGTGTGCATTATCATCATGTTTGTAGATCACTGCTTTGGAAGATAAACAGTTCATTTATCTCTTGTTCTTGTTAAACAGATATAAATTACACATGCTCAGTATCTGTGTATCCTATTAAATTTGAAGGTGAATTTCAAGGTTAGCTTGCTACTCTTATAGGAATTTCATAAATCTGTCTTACTTGTATGGAAAAAAAAGGAGAACTTTGTAACCTTAACTATCATCTTAAACCAATTTTGACCAAATATTTGTCTCTGCTTGACTGGGGGAAGGAGGGGGTGGGGGAGGAGGAGGCAATAGAGTGGACATCTACTTAGCACCTGGCCTAACTTTCAATTTTTCAAAATTTGTAGCCCCAGTAGTACTGTAGACTGAGGCCTAGCGTAACACCATGGTTATGCCTTTAGGAAGTATAGTAAACCTAAAGTAGAGGTGTGGATTTCCCACACTTATGTTCACTACTAAAGGGAGTAAGGTCCAAGCATCAGCCAAAAAACTTAAAACTTCCTCTTTTAAAGGTCTGTAAAGTGTAAACAATGACAACTCATTCCACAGGCTTACATCACTGTCATACAGTACATTTCCAGAGTAAGCTATTGTGTTTCCTCGAACTGGTGACCAAATTTCAATATTTACAAGTTCTTCAAAGACCTAAATATTTCAGGACATACAGTACAGTGTCTTACTGTAGGTCTGTAATGGTAGAGTGCATGGCTTTACAGGTCCCACTGTGTACACCACAATCACTTCAGTCAATAGCTCATTTAAATTGGAATATATATACATATTCAAGAGATGGTACAACAACAAAAACTGCTACTGCAATAACATTTCCTGACATCTTTTAATACTATTTAGCCTAGTATTTAGCCTTATAATAATATTTAGCAACTATTCAAATTCATTGTCCAATGTTCAAAGAAATGAATTTAAATATTAAGAAATTACAAGAATGTTTACTACATGTAATCTATATTTATGGTAAGGGAGATGTTGTTGTGTGTAAACCAGTTTTCTGTATCCTGTTTCAGTAAACTGTGCAGGATACACAATCCAACCCCAGGCAAAAGGAGCACTAAGATATCCAATATTATTATACTGCACTTACACCGGGGAAGCCATGACTCATTATAAAGCCACATTATGCATTCCAAATACACAATGCCAAGCTGATACTTAGCTCTATGATGATATTGCAAAATTTAGGCCACTTGTAGAGATGAATCAAATATCTATAAGCATATCGCCTGTGTCACTAGGCTACCAGTACTAGGCTAGGCCCTAGTAGGCCAACCAAAGAGATATTTCAGACCGTTGAGATTGAATTTATGAGGCTTTTATATGAATTCCTAACATTGCTTAAGCTAGTCTATGGTACTAGCCTAAATGATAAATTGTGGTTATGGGCGTTACTTGACTTGGGTCTCCAACACCCACCATTGGGCTGCCAACAAATTTCTGTGGTGCGTTTTTCCCCCGAAAATTCAACTACAAATTATGTGAGGAGCTTGCAGACTCAGTTCTACAATTTATTTTGTAGACATCTTGTACGTCATGGTTACAGTAATTCCAAGCTAGCTTTCATGCACATTGAGTGGTAATTCAGGCCTCGTGGAAGATCTTTGGTTGTTTTCCTAAAACTTAATTTGCAGACCTAACATTATGCTAACGTTAACTTAGAACACTGTTGTCCAAAATATGTTCGCTAGCCCAATGTTACTTAATGGATCTAGTGCCATTCCGACATAGGTACATACCACAATACCTTTCCGTCATAGGTTTCGATCCTTTCCGCGGAAAGGTTCATTTTAAGAATGGATTTTACTGTGGTATACAGGAATGTATCGATGAAACTTTTTTTGTATCGCATGGAAGGATAGGTACACCGTCTTTAAATGTGACGGTTTGCTGGATAGACTGAATTGTAGTTAAGACAAGATTTTACACAGTCTTTTAATTTAATGTACAGGTTCATTGAATAGTTTTCACTGTAAGTTTGTAAGGATCGATACACTGTCTTCAAATATATAAAAGTTGGTTGAATAAATCAAATTAAATTAGGATGATTGTTTACAAAAATGTCTGATTCTCATTGTCGATTTAAATGACAGATTTTGTGGATTTTGCGGGCCTAGGTAGAGTGACACAAAGCAATATACAGTGCATATACAATGCACCCACGATAATGTGTTCTATCCGCCATACAAAAAGTGCTTTATCGCCATGGTGGTAACATGGTGGTATGGCACTTTTTCTATGGTGGACAGAGCACATTTTCTATGGCAGTACCCATGGCGGAATGACACGGCCCCTATCTTAATAATTAGTTAGGCTAGCATTTTCATTATGCCTGTGCTAGTACTAGTTTGGCCTTGGTTAGGCCTACTACTAGTAGTAACTTAGTTCTAGCAGAACTGATTGATCGACCTAGGCTTAGCCGTACTGTAGTGTTAAGACTAGAATGTCTTAGTCGTTTCATCTTGGACTAGGCAAGGTCAGGTGTACCCTATGTTAATTTTACTTACCATCCATCAGCCCAGACTCGAACTTGTTTCTTTTCTTGTTTCGTAACGTCAGACATTATGCTTCAAACTGATTCTACACGGCCCTACCAGTTGGTCTCTTTAATACCAAGATTACGAAAGCAGCAATACAGTCCAAGGAAATTCGACCAGGCTAACCTGCAACAGCGATCCACTGGTAATGTTATGAATATGATTTATCAAATTTTAGCGGCATATGCACGAAATATAGTGTATGTTGTTTGTATATACTTAACATAACAGCTAGGCTACGTACGTACACAGACAAAAAAAGCATGCACTGTGGGATGGGCCGAAATCTACTATAACATACGGTTATTTTAGGCGGCCATTTACAATATTGACATCGTCACTTTGAGATCTAGACGGGTGGAGACTTGATATATCGGATACCAACGCGAGATACATTAAAATAAAATATATCTTATCTAACTACTAACATGGCATTCCTTGGAAGGGATATAAACAGAACAAATGTATGATCTATTGTGACATACAAGCTGCTCCGTAGAATGAACTGAATGACCTTGACAACATCACACCACTTTCAATCACTGAAAATGAAGGCGTGACTGATCGATCTGACTACGATTACAAACTAAGCTTAGTTACGGAGCATAAGAACGTCCATCATAAAAATGAAGGGCTTAGTGGAGAAGGAAATTTAAAGTTTGTCCTTTCCAGATGGCGAATTTTAGTCGTACATCGGTATGTAATTGGAGACAACCCAAAGAAGTTTATGAAACATTGGTCGCATGCACCTGCAATAAGGTTTTTGGTTAGGTTAAGTAGTTGCAAGCCCGATTAGGAGGCCTAGAAATTTGCCGCTATGAATTATAAGTTTCACTATTTACTTTTTACTTTTGGACGAACTTAGTTACTACTTCATAGGAGAAAATGCATTGCGTCATAAATAATGCGATAACAGCAGCAGTTGTTGTTAAAACATGATTTTTCCAATGCTTACAAGTTTAGGTTAGTTTAGAGACCCAAGGATCAGGAAGCCTAGCTTACAATAGCCTATTTGGCTGAGACCATATCCCTGTTAAATCGTGGACAGTGTGTTCAGTGTTCAGAGGATAACTAGGTAGGGTTGTGAATTCGCTCCCATTCCTGCTCCCGGGACCGCCATATTTCACGTCCCCATCCGACGGATGAATATACCCAGCATCTGGCCACTTTCTCAAATAGGCTGAGGTAGGCAAAGGTAAGTTAAGGCACCCCAGTCGACATCACTGCAATGCAGCCATGACGAACAAAGTTGTTTTGAAACCAAATGAAGAACAGAAACGAACCCCTTTTCCCAAGTTCACAAACCAGAAATAACAAATCCACGGACTGACTACGCACATATCACCGTGACTGCACTGCAGCGATTTTTCCGAGGTCAAGAGAATCTTGCTCCTGGCGGAATTTTGATCCGGGAGTGTCACATACTCTCCTTTCATCAGTCAAAAGTAAATGACCTTTTTTAGTTTCCTACGCCACATGAAATAACTTGCTTTTATGAATATTTTACTCTAATGACTCAAATGCCGACCATATAGTTTGAAACAAAGCATTTGCGGTGTAGTTCTGTAGCTTAATTGAAACAGTAGTCGTATACGACTATTAAAAGCTTCCTTAGATTCATTACCTTCAAACGTCAGATAACGGAAGTACCACCGTGTATAGCAGATCATAACAACAACCCACTTACAGATAATATCCCCGGGAATTTCAATGTTACACGAATATACAAAGAACAGTTTGACGAAATTGACGTTAGAATAAGAACGAACATATTGTGATTTACTGCCGCCGCTTTTACATGATCCAGTCCCTTTACCAACACAGAATATGGCGGATAACCGTGCAAGAGAAAAAGACGTTACTTTCAAGAGTGTCAGTCGAAAAGAAAACACAAAGCCTAGGCCTGTATATACTATATGGCTAGGCCTAACTTGGTTTCGCTAGGCTATCTAGCCTATATCCGTTTTATATTATACTGTAATGTATTGTTCATAGGCTTTAACTACAGGTGGAAGCTATTCACGTGATCGTCCGTTCTATAAGGATGGCATTTACCCGACTGAAAGTTCAATAATTATTGTACTGGTATTATTTACCTGATCATCAGTTCAATAGTGATGTGCTCCTAGTCTCACGTACCTGGCTGCCTGCAATAAGCATTGCACTGGTGCTTATGTAGCCAATGGTCAGTTTAATAAGCTGTATGCACTGGTGCTTATTTGGCCGATGGTCAGTTTCATAAGCTATATACACTGCTGCTTATTTACCCAACAGATGTATCTGTTACGCTGCACTTACAAAGTGTGTTCGGTACACTATATGCTTTCTTCTGGTACATCCCATTAGAAACCGGTCAGTCCATAAATATTACCATATTTCTAAAATGGCACAGAAATGACATAATATGCTGACAGAGGGTGACAGTAATATACATTTTTGAAATTAACTTTTGGCACTTTTCTTTACCAAACTCTGTGAGCTTTATGCTAATTAAACCATGTTTAATCTAGAATTGACACTTGAGATGTTTCATTACACCAGGAGTGCAACATTAAGGGATTATTAAAATAAAATATGCATAGAAAGATGAAACATCCAGTCGTCTGTGGTTACAACTGCAGAATGTCATCAATTTCTAACCTATGTAATCATAGTGGGTATTTTTGACATTGTAAGGTGTAAAAATCACTTTACCCTCAACTTATTGTCTAAAATAAATACTTCATACCATGTATAAGACACTGTTTATTTGCATGATTTTTTCTTTTTGTATTTTCAGGAGACGGTTATGAAGCTTCTACAGAGGCATTTTCAAGATCCTAAGATTAAAGGTGGTGAAATTGAAACAAGCTGCACTAGCTATCCTTATTGATCTTTTGTATGATAACAAGGGGTGATAGCCATGTAGTAGTCTTGTAAAGGTTTTCAAAAGTTCCTTCCTGTCAGTTCTGAGCCATGATAATCCATCCCCAATGTGTGAATGTTTCTTACATATTTAGGGACAGATATAAATCACTTGCCCGGCAGGTGGTGATATGATATAATTCCCCATCCCCTCCCACACCTTCAGATGTGTGAATGTATAAGGGTCAATCCATGCCAAATCAACAGATTTTTTGGTCGATTCCACGTCGACCCTCT
>JAAAKB020266500.1:0-18161 GCA_010014835.2 Apostichopus leukothele
GGCCCTAGGCTCCCAAAACCAATCCTAGCAGCATTAAGATAGGACTCCCAAAGGCCAATAAATTCCCCAAAATATAGGGGCTCCCAATTAAGACTCTCCAAAAGCCAGCTGGTGCCCAAAAAGCAAACCCGAATAGCCCCAAAAGTTACTGAGCCCGTTAACCAAGTCTAAGGCTGCCCTGTGAATAAGGTGTATGTGTCTGGCTATTCGCAGGGCAGCCCTGCAAATAACATGCTTGTGTCCGGCTATTCGCAGGGCTGCCCTGTGAATAAGGTGTATGTGTCTGGCTATTCGCAGGGCTGCCCTGCAAATAAGGTGTCTGTGTTCGGCTGTTTGCAGGGCTGCCCTGTGAATAAGATGCTTGTGTCCGGCTATTCGCAGGGCTGCCCTGCGAATAAGATGTTTGTGTCTGGCTATTCGCAGGGCTGCCCTGCGAATAAGCCCCACCATTTTATTAATGGGAACCTTCTCCATAACCTGCTGAGGTGACTTCCATAGCTAGGAAATGATTAACTAATGTGAGAATATTAAAACATTAAGATGATGTAAATGTAACTTATTGCATGGCTATTCTTGCGTTGTAGCCTTATAGCGATAATCATACGGCCTACGCTATCACTACGGCCTAAGAAGTAACATTGAAATTAAATGCCTTGTCATATTCATAATCGTATGAATTGCATGAGGCTAGGCCTAGGCCTAACTAATGTTATGTAAAGCCTAGTCACCTAACGTTACACATAATTTACACTAAGATTAACATGGACTGAAAAGTACCGTTCGAGCAATCCTCGATAAATGCCTTTGCTGAAAAGTCAGCCAGGAAGTATTTGCAGTTGATCTTAAACAACTGGTTGCTATTCTTGATGCGGTCAACATGGTGCTTATTGAGTATAAATATAAGAAACAATTAAGAAAGTTTCTCTCCCTTATTCACGTGCGCCGACTGTGTGTTAAAACCTCAACTTGAGTTATATAATGTGTCCACACTGTACTACTATCCTTATATGCTCTGAACTTCTGAAGTATCTTTGTCATACATAGTGTAATAATATTTACCATTTGGGTAGACCACTGGCAATTATTTTTGATTAAATACACTTCTTATTATGAAAATATGAATAAAACCCTGAATTATATAAATAAGTATGTATAATCTTATTAACGGTCGTATTTTAGTTTATTAACTTTTTATAAAAGTGGAAACATATAGGAGCGGGCAATGGCTTGTCATGATGTAATATCAGGGAATTGCGTAATATGATCTACAGTACTTGCAATTTCACGAAGCATTTTATACAACGGTATCAATGGTGTTTAGCATGAAAAACGAAAATAAGGTATAAACCGTATTCATAGGCCAATCTGATGCAACAACAAACAGCATGCCTGATCGAAGCAGTTAATTCTTTGTATGACCGTTGGAGATAGGCCAAGAGGTGATTTGTGGATTTCAATGAGTGGATAGAAGCACTGAGTACCAGAATCATTCAAGCTATCGAAGTATTACCCTGAGATTATACCTAATAACTTTGGCTAGATGCTTTACTATACACAAAACAAGGCTTTTACTTTATAAGCGAGCGTTTGATATTCTACTAAATATTCCTCAGAATCCTCCATGCACACCCCTTCAAGGGAGTCGGCTTCAACAACCGGGCCTCGACTGTCCCTTCCATTAAAGTTCATTCTGCCTACCTAAATTTGATCTCAGTGGGTAGAGTATGGTATGTAAATGACGGAAAAAGATCTCAGACATTCCACAAGCAAGTGTAACATTACTTAGTAGATTGCCCACCTGATATGCAGTATGGCCAAAGGCAATATACCTACGGAGGTAAAATTTCTACTGGTCTCGTGTTAAAGGGACTAGGATATTGGAGTGAATCAGTTGTCTAGTTTTCGTGCCCATGCTCTCGGGTGACTACTTTACACACCATGTACAAGAACATTTGATAAAATATATGGAAAGGGTGGAAGAAAGCTCCCTGCACCAATTCAACTCGATTTCTTCACCACTTTGGTTACTTGATCCTGGTTCTCAGAACCATCATGAAAAAGACTTTCTTTGCGTTACTAACTGCATATTTTACGCCAAGTTATTAAATATATAAAAGTGAGTATTTAACTGCTAATAAAAAACCTATTAGTCTTCCATTTTATTTAAATTTAAATTTTTAATGTACTTTGATTTATTATATTGAGGATATAAGTCCACTCGTAGTTTTATTACAGCTAAGTGTCACGAAAAATGATTTGAAATAATTAGATCTGGCAACAAAATAGATGACTGCATATCAGAAGTGTTTGTGTTTACCGTATAGTACACAGCTTACATGTTTTGTTTAGCCGGTCAAACGAACTTGACCAAATCCGTTATTGCATCCAGGCTATTACTAGTTGGACAATGGGTTATACTTAACAAATTCGATGACAGAGAAAAGAGTACATCAGAGCGCAATTCATGTAAGTACTTTTATTGTGCATAGTCCTTTCACATTCGTTTGATCTTCGTTTATTGAATCTAGTAAGTAATATTGAATCGTGTATGTTGAAAGCTTTATCTACTCAGGCTAGGTCAGGTCTAACGTTAGACTAGAGCCTAGGTTACTCATACTATACTAACAGTAACAGGAATACAGAAAGCTTAGGTCTTTAACATTATTGGCTATAGGCCTAGTATAGTTAGGCCTAGTTATAATATTTAAAGCAACTGAAGCAAGAAATTAGGTGAATGTAAAATTGATAATATTAACGGTTAGAGTCAATACTTCATTGATCTTGATCAACCAATTGAGTAGGCCCTAATCATACTAGGCCTACTAGTAAAGATCTTATAGTAATTATCTTTCTAACATGTATGCAATTGAAGTCAGTGATAATCGATATTGTTTATTTCTCTATATCTTCTTTAGGGCCCTTGAAATATGATTGACTTCATCCCACAGCGATATTTTGATGAAACATGGAGTTCAGCAACTACAAAAGAAATTGCATTGTTATTTCCCAAAAAATGATACTTACATGAAGCATTTTCATTTAAGATCAATGAAATTTCATATTGATGGTGACACAGAGGGAAACTTTCTATAATTACTGTAGCTCTGGTATCTTGTGTGTGTGGGCTTGAAAATGGAAGCAGCTTCTGTGACTCAGCATAAAGCTCTAGCTAATGAGGATTCTGCCCGAAACATTGGCTTGTCTAAACTTTCTTCAGTCGTGACAGATACCTCAGTAGGGTATACAGACTCCTTAACTATAACAAAGTCTATTAAAGTGGCAGCTAATATTGAGATTCCTATACACATACCAATAGCTCAACCATTACACAGACCATTATCTGGCAGAGGCAGAAGGAAGCATGGAAATGCCGGGCTGAAACAGAAAATCCGACCTAAAGTAAGAGAGACTTTGAAAAAGATCATGCCAGCGCCTCTTCCCACTGTTTTCATCAAAACTGATAAATCAGTCAGTGATGCACCGAACCTTATGGAAAATGTGATGAATGACCCAACTATTCAGGAAATGCTTAAACAGAATCCTGGTCATACATTGACTCTTGTGAGGTTACCTGATGGTCAGATGCCACCCATTCAATTAGACAATCTACCATCAAGCGAAACAGTTTTGATAGGTGATCATCCGGTGCAAGTGCATCTTTCAAATCAGACGACCTCATCACCTGGAAGGATGCCAGGAAGGGCTGGAAGGAAAAGGAAGAGGAGGAAAACGGAGGATTCCGAAGAGGAGGAGGAGGCTGAGGAAGAAGAGGATGCAGAAGAAGAAGAAGTGGTGCAGAAGGTCACAAGGTCGGGCAGGGTCATCAAACCTCCATCTTACCAGGGCAAATATTATGTCGGCTTGAAAGGGAAAACCTACAAAGTGTCAGAACCTTCTGAAGAAAACAATTCATCCAGTTCTGATGTTAATGGTGTTAAGAAGGCACAGTAAGTACTGATTTACACTTGATATTTACGGCACCCACAACCCATAAATATTGTAACTTAGGCATTGTTAACCTAGTTGTTCATGTCCCAATGCTATGGGTACTGTATCCCAACAATCTGACCGTTATAGAACTTTATAATGTTTGATTGTAGCTTGGAACAAACATTGTAGCTGACGCTTCTTGTTCTTTATTTTTTTATAAAAACTTTCTATCCATCGACTCATCTGCATATCTCTACAGCAGCCCACCTGTCCCCTCAACCGTGTGTCTGCCTGTCCCCATACATGTGTATTGTTCATACACCTGCCTCTCTGTTTGAGGACTCACAATTTTATCCTGGTACATGGACGTTGTTTAAAAAAAAAATTGAGGTCAAAGGTCAGTCAGGGGTCATGTTGATTTATTGCTTAAATATCATTAATGTTGGGTGCCCTTTATATTTTCATCTCACTTGTTTTATTGCGCAGGATATTTGCCTCTGAATCAAACTCAAAACCTGTAAAGAAAGGGCCTGGCAGACCAAGAAAATATCCTCCATCACACATTGAAGTGAGTTTACTGTCTGGTATTATTCTTTGAAGTACTGTATAAAGTTACTGATACCTCTACATATCTCTTACTAGTTAGTAGTTTGTTTAAGATGCCAGAAAATCGGGATCTAGAATGTGACAGAGAGACAGCTGTCAACCTCATTTTGTTTTACCTTTTCAATCTTCATTTTTGTGTGATGATTAAATTAGACACTGTCAGGATTACAAAACGAAATTATAATAATATATGTTGAGTTGAGTGGAAACAATGGTTTAACAATTGGCTAGCTTTTAGAACCGGTGGTATTCAATTACTGCTACCGTATAAGTGTGAATGTTGCATCATGGTTTAGTCAGAGTGTAAACCAAGTTACAAGTTCTTGCTCCCCAATGCTAGACCGAGTCTAATGAACGTGCAGTTTTGGTGTCAATCCAATACCTGTACATGTAAACCATTGAGTTGACCTTCTGATAAATTTGCTACTTTATAGTGAAGTATATTACCTACTAGGCGTAAAACAAACATGTATAGTTTGTCTCTTCACTTTACTAATCAACAGGTTATTAAGAAGCACATCAAATGTGTTAATGACACATACAGTAGCATAACAGGGACAAACTAGTGGATATAGAAATTTGTATGTTTTGCCTGACACAAAAATGTGATATAGCATATATTTTCATATTTTTAATATTTCTGATGCCTCATATTGGCCTGAAAAGGTAGTCAGTGGATCGTTCAAAGTACTCTGAGTAAAGAGCAAGCATTGCATATAATGTGCAAAACCGTAGAGCTAATATTTTTCCATCTGATAATGCGTCAGTCTGTTCTTAATCCTATTTAGGGCGCGTCAGAGGCAGTTCACGACCCAGTTCCCCGGTACCAGATTTCACGTCTGGCCAAGCAAGTTTCGTCTTGGGATTTCATGCTGATGAGGGCAGCAGGCCAATGCCCTGGCAAGTCAGGAAAGCTCTTCTACTCGGAACTGTTGAAGGAGTTCAAGACGCTGCTAGTCAACATGAGACGGTTGTCAGATAGCGTGTTACACGAGATTCCAGAGTCCTCTAGCCAAGTCGAGGAAGATAACGGTACCGTCAGACTATCGGAGGACCTTGCGTCAAGTCTCGGTCAGAGGATGGGCTCATTCAAGGCAGATGTTCCCTCTCACAACGATCTTCCAAAACGGTGAGTCAGCGAGTAAATCCACCGTCTATAGTTTGGCAATTTAACATTCTCTGTATCAAAAGTCAGATACAATTTTTACATTTGTGTGTCGCAAGTTGACCACTGTGCAAAGTACTTTGCCGTGTTGTAGACTTGGATGACATGAGATTCCTTTTACAGTATTGAAGTAAGCCTTTAGAGTAATCTCTGGTTTACTGTCCATTTCATTGTCAGATGTTGCAGAAGATTTTGTTTAAAATAGCAGTACGGTAGAGCCTGAATTTTGTTTTGTGTTACGCAGAAGTAAATGAAAGAGCTAGTGTGAATTGTTGTTTTAGGAATGTCTATAACTCTACACTCAACATGCAACTAACAGAAACTGGGGTGAACATTGCAAGATTCAGCCATGGTTGTGTATACACAGGGATATTATTTGCTTCCCAGGCTTTTTGTGAAATTAGTTACATAAGACAATCTTATAACACAAAAGACATGGTTGCAGGCTCTGTGTATGCAGACCCATGCTAAATAAATGAAGTGGCACCTTATTGTTTTTGTCAATGATTCACATTTGTAACCTTGTGTCTGTTTATAAAAGGGTGATCCACTGGCTGGGAGCAGATGCTTCAAACTTCCCAGAAAAGAAGGAGAGGGAAGAAACCCTGCTGTCTGCTACACTGGAGGATGGATTACCGCAGCAAGAGACGGTTACAGCAGAGGTAAGAGTTTGCAGTTACTTTTACATCCATATAAATAAGCTTGCTGTATTGGTCATATATTTAACAGTTACACTAAACCTTTCCAGTATTTCTAAATCAGACGACAAATGAGTGAATTATTGAGATATTTCTCCTGAATATTTTTTTTTAACATATGAATGTCACTGAATGTTAATGTTGACTAATTAATTATTCCATCCTGTATCATTTTTCTGACAGAGAAAGTTTCAGTGGAAGTATTAATCACTTGCAAGTTATCAGAGGCTTCAAATATTTTTTCCATGTTCACATTATCTGTTATGACGCTTAATAAGAACAATCAATACTTTGTGTATGATACACTGCATTGTTATGGTAATTAATTTAATGATGGTACTTAATTACTTGGTGTTTTCCACCTGATGACCAATGGTGACCTGTTTATGACTCTTTGTGTAACCATATCTTGGTACTATTTTCTGCTTTATTGTCAAGTCTCTCCTCCAAACTGTGGAAAGCTTCACTAACCAAACAGAAGAACTCAACTTAGTCGAACCAACTCTGACCACTCAAGAAGAACTGGCCGAAGACCCTGGCCTACAAGATCCGACCGTACCGTTGATGACCACCCAGGTCCAAGGGGCCCTAGTGCCCCAGGGTAGTGTGATCATGGAGATGGAAGATGGGACCTTTATGGCACAGACACCCGATGGAGCCACCATGGAGATCCAGGCACCGGATAGTATGACATTGGAGGCATTAAGTGAACTCTTGGACCAAGCTACTGGGGCACTCGCAGCTACGTCCATTGAAGCTGGATTACCACTGTCGGAAAGCCTGGAAAAGGAACATATCCCAGATGACTCTGTAAGCATGACTTAACTGGTCTGAAATGCAAGCAGTAGATGGATGAATGTTTGCTAGGATAGAAGGAGGATGTGTACTGCAATGCTAAGCATAAATCATTACAATCGAACACTATCTTAATACTTGTGGGAACCTCAGACCATCACAGTTACTTAAAAAATCTGTAGTTAATATTTACATACACAAAGCTGTCTTAGATCGAGAGCAGTTCTTGAGAATTTGGAAAATAGATATCAATATTATTGTCAGCCCTACCCCCTCTCCTCTCCATGCCCCTTCTCCTTACCACTTATCGTCATATGTAACTTCCTACAATAAAACTAGTTATGATTATTAAATAAATTCAGGAACTGTTAAATGTTTAAAATATTCTTCATTGGACATTTTCTAATATTGTGAAATAATATGCTAAAATCATTCCAGTGTGAGCTTTCCAACATGTCACTGCTTTGTGTTAACCTCCCCCCTCCCCCCAAATAAAACTGCCATTCAGGCCAATTGCTGTAAATATTACATGTTTATGATTAATCGTTTATCCTGGTAATTTACTGTTTGTTATTTCATTTAATATGCTTTTGTTCTACAGGTGATTAAAGAATCTGAAATATTATCACCTCCTGCCATTCCAAGGACCATGATAGGTATGTATTTGACTCTTCCACGGTGCAGTAGTAGATGTCCAAATGACGTGCACAGTGTACTTCTTAACATTAACAATTGTGTCCTCTTCTGGTTGTCTCCCCAATTCAGTTTGAAAGATTTTTCACTGGCTTAGGCACCATAGCAAAAACGAAAGGTTGCAGCTGCAGAAATGTCCCCTGAAGCAAGGCTGAGAGATTATCTCTGTAGACTACCAGTGCCTATTGCAGCAAGCTACAGAGAACAATAGATTATGTTCCATGCAGCCCCTTCCCTAAGTGCCCTACCTATCGTTGACAAGGATATGTTATAATTTTTAATTCTTTGCAGGAAACCTCCAGGTCAAAAGGAGTATTGAACTTTCAAAATCCAGAATTTCAAGACCTGCCACCATCTTGCTTCAGACCTGAAAGAATTGAGTGAATCGGTACTGAATATCCACGAGGTCAAAACGGTGATGCCGATAGAAGGGACGTCACGAGGAGCGGTCCTGTGGTGGCAGCATTCAAGAACTGAACAGGTCACATCACTGTGCAAAGCTGTACTACGTGTCAAACATGCACTACTTCAATACGAGAAATATTTCAATATGAGACATCCACTCATCGGTGGTCAACTTCAACTCCATGGGCAGACGCATGCACTTCCTACAGAAGAGAACGATTGAAAGTAAAAGTAGCACATTACCGTATGCTTGGTGATCTAGCAAAGCTACGTGTGGGGTGTCAGTGGTCTACCGAACGTCTCAACTTGATTATGCAAGATGTTAAAGTATAGATACATATGATATTGTGGAATATACTCTAGAGAAAGGTAACAGTGTCATAGACAAATCTCCAATTTGCACTGTACGTGAGGATTTGACCTTTCATTTCGTGTACCTCGGTTTCGTTCAGGGAGCTGTCCTACAGACTAAGTCCGAATTGAGAACTGAAATGAATGTTTAGCTCTCTGACTTGGCATGTGTAGGAAAAGAGGGGAAAAACTCAGTTAGAGATGTCTGAGCAACTTTGGGTAAACCTTGACTAAGTTCATTTTGGCCAACTTGTCTTCCAATTGTAGAATGGTGCAGAACGGTGCAGAATGGTGCAGAAAAAGATATCATGCAATATAGCATCAAACTGAAAAGCTAGTTTTTCTCTAGCATTTTATGGTTTCTTCTGGATGGCATCACTCACCCTCCATCATGTCACAGGAGTGTCACAAGAGTGTTTTCTCTGATTGTAACATATCTAAAGGTACAATGATGGGTGTGCTTCACCCTCATTTGATTAAAGCTGTATTTTGCATTCCATTATGAACACACACACAAACAGATGCATATCATAACAGCTTTAAATCACGCTTGAAAGGTTTCTGTAATCACAATATTATATTTTCTGCAGGAAATTGCCATTTTAAAAGTAAATATTTATCATTTTTTTCTTGATAAACAATTCAGCAGACACTAGTTTGCTTTTAAACAGAATGGGTTTTGTCATGTAAAACTGTACAGCCCCCCCCCCCCCACACCCACCACAGTTAAACCCTACTGGACAATTGTTACAGCTGAGAAAGCTACAGCTAAAGCTACAGCTGTCCTGTAAATTTCATGTTGAGAATAGCGATTGATATGTAGGCATATTATATGTTGATACATTTGTTTACAAACATGCCTGTGTCTGTTGCGTTGTTTATAAACAAATAAAAAATAAAAACTTTCATTTGCTCCTATGCCAAAGTGCTAATTTCTGTGGGGAAAACACCTCATCGTGATAATGTGATGGTAGGGAACCTGTCAGAGTCGACAAAAATAGGTTTAGGTCATCACGATAGGCGTAATGCATAATTCACACTTTAAGTTATTATGCACAGGTCACAAAGGTGAGGGTGGGGAAATAGGTATGGCAGGGAGAGGAGGGTATGTTTAGGATTGGTTGTACTACTTGTTAGAAATGCAACTGTAATTCTTGATTGTGCATGATAAAGACAGTAAAATGAGGTTAGTATTTATTTGCTTGAAATTAAAGTTAAGGTTACCCAACTATCATCAATTCAATATTTAACCTTTCATTTGTACCTTAATTTTAGCATAGTTTCTACATCTTGACCTTTAATTTTACCATTGTAAATTGTATATTAAATTAAATTATGAATAAAAAGACAAACATCACATGACCTGTTATAAATCTGCTAATTTATTAACATCTGCCAACCTTTCCTGCCTTATTCACTCTGTGTGGGACATGAATCGTGTCAAATTTGAAACATGTTTATTTATATTTACAACCTTACTTATGAAAACAGCAAAAAAAATTAAAGGAAACTTCACATAACACTGAAGCTATTAAGGTATTTTAAACCAAATTAAAACATCTTCGTCTCGTTAATATTGAATAATAAATATCCAGCGTAACCATGACTGATAATATATATGCTCAATGATACAGTAAATAAAACATTTGGCAAAAATACATGAATCAATCTAGCAAAAAACAGCAGCTGTTAAATTAACATATTAACTTTACAATATTCCAAACCTAAGGCCTACCTCCCACCCTACCCTCTACTAGGGCCTACCCTCCACTAATAGCATAACAACACAAATGGAAATCAGGAGATTTCTGTGGGTACTTTCTTCAGAAATGTCGCACAACAGTCCCAGATGACGCCAAGGCGAGAGAAACTCAACTA
The DNA here is from genome assembly GCA_010014835.2 of Apostichopus leukothele. Taxonomy (NCBI): domain Eukaryota; kingdom Metazoa; phylum Echinodermata; class Holothuroidea; order Aspidochirotida; family Stichopodidae; genus Apostichopus; species Apostichopus leukothele. The sequence continues at coordinate 10,522 of JAAAKB020266500.1, forward strand.
ATTCCACTTCCAACACCAGTCCTCTGTAACCGTATGATCATGACGACGACGTTATGACAAAAGAGTATCGCGTCTCACTTTGAAAGAGAATAAAGACCCCACACATGATCAGGTTAAAGGTCGGTGAGCGAGTTACATTGTACTGTTCGCACATGACCTAAGCCAAGAGGTCAAGAAACAGGATCAGATTCTGTGGGTACGTAAGCCATGTTTACCCTTCCATATTGGAATTTTATAACCACCTGACAAAAATATTCCACCTCATGGACACATTCCATAGTAAACTGAAATGCACCCTAACGTCTTGACAGCTACAAGTGTCACATACCTCCCCGAAAAAGTACCTTTGCAAACTTTTAGCCATTTTTTTGAAAAATATTTGTGGCCATATCTAATGACGTTTATTTGCTAATTCAATTATTGTTTGATTATTAGAATATGTTAAAAGAGTAGTTTACTGCTAAAAAGGACAACAAATTTTCATATCTTATAGATTAGAACCAATGCACTCTCTCAGTGATGTTACCAATAAAGATAAGCTTTTTTTTGGTTCATTGTGTTGTCCCTATGAAAGTTTGAAAATTTACTTACTTCTTGGTGTTTTACCTCTTGTCAATAATAATAATACATTTTAATTACGAATATTCAATGGACTACTTCTAAGAAGTTTGCTTCCAACTAAGTTGTTTCATTCTAGGTTTTAGCACCATAATAAGATTGAGATTGTTACAAGCTGAGGTAAGAAAAAAAAGGCAAGAACAGAAAAAAACAAAACATGGAACTATATTATATATAGTTGCAGCTGTGTACAAAATTTTACAAACCTTGCAAACCTTACAAACCAAGCTATGCTCTTGCACTCACTTTCATAAACAATCTAAATACACCAGATTAGTATGTATTGGACTCTTGGAAAGATGTTTTTTTTTCCAACATTAGAAGCATTTAAAGGACTTCTGGTGGCTTAAGTTTATTGCTTATAGCCAAATTGCTAAAAAGCTTCTATATTCTTTTGGCAAAAACCAAATCCTCATAGCATTTTGTATCACCAAGATATGATTTTTTTCAAATTATTGTGATATTTTTTATATGCATCTGGCAACAGCAGAATGGGTGATGCTCACTTCAGCTGATTTTTTTATTCTCTCTCGTTAGCATTTGTCAATCATTTATCTACAGAGGAAAATAAAAAAGTTAATACAAAACAGATACATTTTGATGAAATTCTAAGAATACAGAACTTTGACAGCTAAGCAAACATTCCATATATATGAGGGTTCAAGGATAAATCAAGAAGAAGAATATAGTAGCATATGTAAAGCTTACAGAGAGCATTTGTCCAGATGAGATCCCTAAAAGTGATCCAACTTTCTGTAGCATAAAACAGGTTACATTCAATCAACCAAATTTCAAAGTTAATTAGGGACAAGATAACGAGAAAGGGGTTTTCAACAAGCAGTGGAATACTTTTTCTCATCAATATATGTTTCACATTGTTTGCCACTAGAAAACCCTTTGGAAAGGCATGAATTGAACCCTTAGAAACAAGCATAGCTATTAATACATAGAACAAGGGAAACTATGCATGGGCAATTCTGGAAAGAGGCTGCCAAAAGAAATGAACGTCTTCGTCATGAAACTCAGAATTTGTCCGGGTTAAAATACAAGAGGCAACAAACAAAATATATATGAAAATGGTGAACTTGAAGAAAAAAATGAGAGTGTTTATATCTTCCAATACATAAAGAATATTAATTTCAGTACATCAAAGAATGTGTTACCTAGACAAATGGTATTAATGAAAACTAAAATATTTCAAAGGATGTAAGGAATGAAAAACAGACAGCATATTATTAAATGATGTGAACATTGAGAACATTACTCTCCCCATTTAAACAAAGAGTACTGTCAAACTTAAAGGAGCGGTGAGGGAATGACATACGACTCAGTAACTCAAATGGAACACATGGAGTTATCGGTTACTATAAATTGAGTCCTATTAAATCAACTCACAACTAACCATGGTAATTCAATTCATATGAAAAGTTTTTTCCCAACTACGTGAGTAGTTTACCTTCCAAGGAACCCAGACGGCATATTTTCTCAATAGTAAATCAAGGTATCTAGGGACCTTAATTAAATTTGATTAGACTCTAGCAACAAACGTGACAACTTCTGGCGACTCTTGTCATACATAATGATCATTGCAGTTGTGAGCTATGTTTCAACAGACACATTTTACCCAACATCCAGATTACATTCACCCAAAAAGAGGATGATGCTGATGATACATTAACAACGATCACAGCTGATGAAAAATGAAAATTTACAGAAATTATATAAATTAGTCAATTAACATTACCAATCACATTTAAAGCCGTAAAAAAAATGAACTAAATCGCTTGAATAGTCCAATCTGCAATTGTAGTCGCACTTATTAATGAAGCATCTTAGATTTTATCAAGGAATAACACCATCATATCGAGTCAACCAAATGATCCACTACTGGAACCCGCTGGATTTACAAGCCTTCTATAACTAGTAACTGAGGAAATATCTAAAATGGATGACTTAAAATGTCAGCATATATTTATCAGTCGATATTTATCAGTCGTTCCACCAGACTGGTTTAAAAGTATTACCTCCCCTCTTGTTCCCAGTGGTTATTGATTCTCCAGGGACCCTCGTAACTCATTAAAGTTATGTTCCTCCAGCCGAAGGGGGAGGAGATTTTCAAGGTTTATAAACAAGGTTGATGGATTACGGAGAGACTGCTTTGTAAAGGGGGGGGGGGGATCTTTCTGGTTCTTCACCGCCTGAAAACAACCTTCCTGCTTATTAAATCCAGCCGAGTTTCACCGTGCTTCCGGCCGTTCACACGTACAAATAGATAAGATTGCACAACTTGAGATTTGCGTACACTTTAGTTCATTCAACGGTTCCATACGAAGAGAGGAAATAATGATGATCATGATTAGGAGAGACAAGAACTGAGATGAAATACTTTGTAGAAGAAGAAGAAGGTACCATCTTTAAAGGAGACACATCATTTACTGATCTATGCGATAGAGACAATTGTCGTGAACAACTTCCTCAGACAGCTTGGCAAAAGTCTTATTCCATTTGGCAGATACCATAGATTTAAAAGAACACATCTCTCTCTCTCATGATTACTATGGGTCCCTTTAATTCAGTACTTCAAAGAGATCTTAAATACTCAACAACAAGAAATGGCACCCTATATTAACTCTGCCACCTCTAACTTTAAGTGCTGAATCTGTCCTTCCATCTTATTTTCTCAATGTTTTTTTTCCAAACTATTATGATAGATAGATAGAAAGAATAAAGTATTTTGCATAGCTCACTTTCTATCTATGACGAGATATTATAGACATGCTCAATAGGCTGGTGTGAAACAAGTAAGTATACGAACAAGACGGAAACTTACATATTAAACTTATCATAAAATTCAACCAAATTAGAAAAGAGCGTGTGCTTTAGATGACCTTTGAACCATTCAATGTTATCGATCATGGGGACAGGGATAGGAACAGCGTTGCAAAGCTTCGGCTCATTAAAGGCAAGGCTCTTGTACCAAATCTGGTGTGTACCAGTCATACATAAAGTAACTGGCAAGCCGGGTGAGAAACCAAAAAAAATTAAATAAATAGTTAAAAAATATTAGGTTCCTAAGGTAATCAGGGCCAGCATTGTAAACACATTTATGGACAAACAACAGGATCTTAAAAGTAAATATGATATTTCGCACGGAGCCAGTGCAATTCTTTAAACATGGTGGAGGCATCTTCCCCTTCTTCGATGGCCGTAAATAACTCTGGCAGCACTATTCTGTGGAGATTGTAGTGAGTCTATGCATGGAATACCCAGTAGCATAGAGAGTTGCACGTATCAATTCTGTTATATGACCAATGAAATTATGAGTTTTCACATGAAAAATGTCAGCTTTTTTTAAAAAATTATTATCTATACATGTGAAAGAGATATACTGTTGAAACTATTTCCTCCGACTAATAGATAAATCTGGGACTAATTTACGCCAATAAATCTTGAGTTTCAAGAACTCTGGGATGGTAATTACAACTGCTTTCCATTCTAACGATTTGTAAATCAAGGGATCAGGATCTAAAAAGGCAAATGCATTTCGGTTGTTTGGCACACGGAATAATGATTAAAAGTGACAAGCTATGGGACTATGCGAACATCAAACTTAATTTTTCAACGGAAATTGTTACCAAATATTTCTTTTTGAGATGAATTTTGAGTTGTATCTGTCTCAATCTGGAGGAAGCACACTCCACTGTCAGACCAACGAGGAAATGTACTTTGTGAAGTGCCACGGAGCAGTTACTCGTTTCCCTGGAGTGGCGCTATATAAATCTACATTATTATTATTATTATTATTAGATCAGTCCCTTGGAAGCGACAACTAGATCAATGGGAAAATGTAACACTTTTATGGTCTCAAATAACATGTTTATAAAATGTGTTACAAACAAATGGTGTTGAATGTCATCCCAGGAGGCTCTACTGTTTATATGAAGTTACAAGGAAATGTTTGGGTTGGGTTATTAGAATTTATGAAACAACAGATTAATATTAATGCCTTCACCGACGAGACAACATTATCATCATCATTTTACTCTTTAGGAACATTCCAGAGATTTTAGAATATTTTTAAAGATGAATATCTAGGAAACTGGAATATAGCTTCCGAAACATTACTAAGCACTCACATGTTTTATTTTTTCTTGCCTAAACTCATCCTTAAATGCATCTTTCACATTGGGTCAATAATGTGCTCACATCAACTGAGTGTATTAAAGTCAAAAAACGTTGTGAGATTGTTTTAGGTGAGGCACCCTCATAGAGGTAGCGACAAATGAATCTGTTCGGCTCTTAAAATTATTCTCACATTTCTACTTTCTCAGAGTTGTATATATTATTGAGCTCAAATTTAAAAAAAAAACAAAGATGCTAACTAGGAATTTCTCAAAAGTTTTCAACTTTTCTCTCCATTACAAGCTAATGGACAGCATTATTATGGGATATCAAAGTTAACACAATATTGCAAATCTACTAAAAATCTAGGAGAAATATTGCTAATGGACAGCATAATTCTGGGATTTTAAAGTGACCACAATATTGCAAATCTACTAAATTCAAGGAGAAATATTGCCTTCAGGAGCACTGCCACAAACTTTAAGGGAAATCTCTTAAAATTCAATTCAGACTAAATTGTTTTTGCTCTTTGGACTTAACCACACTGCACTAACAATTTGGACTAAAATCATTCTTGAAACCATATTTAAGGTTGTATAATATTTTTAACTATATAGCTAAAAATATTAACACAACCGGCTGCCTCTTAAATTACAACTTCTATTTTCAGTAAAAATTTATCAACTGAATATTTACAACACTTCATTTGCATTCAGTGCCTTAGTATTATAGAATTAGTTGGGTATGATGATTGTTTTTCTTCGACTGAAGATGAGTGTGTCAAATATTTTATGCGTATGTTATTAATTTTATTGGAGGTGGACCTCTACATATCCTTTTCATCAACACCCACAAGTTTAATAGCACACTTTATATGATACACTGTCAAAACCAGAGAGAAGAAAGTCTGAAAATAAAAAAAATAAATGTTACATATTCATAAAAATTTTAAATAGCTGCTAGTGTGTGAGTTGGACTGACAAGTTTCAGTTGCATTCTCCACATGATTCCAGTTTTTTTTACACTTTTCTCATCAAAGCAGGAGAATTGTGCTAAAAGTAGAAATGCAAGCCTAAGGCATGATTTCAGAGTTTCATTTCTTGTTATTTCCAATAGCATAGCAGTTTTTCTTTATTATTCGTAGTTTAAGATCTGTAATACCTGCTACTGCTAATAGAGATGTAACGACCAATACGGTGTATTTCGTTACAATTTGTTGGTGTTGGGAGGGAAGAGGAAAAGGTAGGAAAGGGGGGGGGGGTTGGGTGGTGTGTGTTTGGTAAGCTAGGTGGGGTAGCATGAGTGTACCAATAACGTTTTGGAGTTACTATGGTAACTTGATCGAAATGATCAATAACACTGATCCTAAGGTATTCTATACAGGATTAGCCAGAGTACATGTTGATGTGTGATGAGTGCATAGGTGACAAGATCAGTATTATAATTATTATTATTATTACTTAAATAGACATTACCAACGAAAGGTTGGGTTTCAATTAATTGCCATTATCAGTATTAATGATTACACATCCAGTAACATGATTTATGCAAATAATATCACAAGTCATTCTTGTACTGGTAATCATGTTGAAGAGTTATTTCCTCATTAATTGAAATGTACAGAAAATTACAAACTGTACATGTAATTACCAGGCACTGGTCCTCGCTATAACCATGGTCACCAGTGGCTGTGCCGGGCACTGGTCCTCTAGCTATAACCATGGTCACCAGGGACTGTGCACCAAACTGTAAGTGTTTTTACCTGGTGGTCTAGTTATAACCATGGTCGCCAGGGGCTGAGTACGCAGCTATAACGATGACCAACAGCGTCAAAGCACCCAGCTATACTTAGGCAATCACCATTATCATGAGGAGCTGAGCAACCCAGCCATGATTATTATCACCAGGGGGCTGAGAATTCAGCATTAACCCTGATAACACAACACAGACATAAGCCTTGTTGCCTAGTTACCTAGATACCTTACTTGCAGTAATTTCATACGTATCCTTCAATCCCGACAATACAGCTAACTTTGCAAGGGTGCAGTAACTGGGTGGTAAGGATCCACAGTTCTCCTGGTCTCCTTTCTGTGTGATGTACTCCTTTCTTTGATAGGTGTGGGTACGGAGGGGGAGGGGGGGGGGTCAGCTAGGTTGGTCCTGTCACCTCTGCTTGGTCTTTCCTATCGTGATTGGTTTCTTGCATCGTCTTAACATCTTCGACTGCGTCTTCGTCTTCGGCGTGCCCGTTGCTCTCCTGCACGACGTCTTTCAGTTTATTAGCACTATCGAAAAAAATACAAATTGTGGGATTTAATACGATGACGAGAGCTTCAAATTTCGATTCAGAAATCTGAAAACGATCGGAGGATATCATGCGGTCTGGAGCGATGCTATTTAAACTTGATGATAGAAAAAAATAGAGACATAGGACAAGAACACAATTTCATCGATACGATGTCAAAGTTTGGAAAAAAAACTTTTTGAAAATGCTTGCATTGTATACGCAATTAATCTGTCTCTGACAATGCTGGAAGGTGATATCCAACGTATGACAAAAAAAAAAAAAAAATTGTACACTGGCATCTACAATCCATCCACATTTGTTTAAGGACAGATAAGCATTTCAGAGAATATGGACAACATTTTGTTTAGACAAGATAAAGTTGATGATTGTCTTACAGTCCAAGTACACAAGGGGGCGTATTGAGAAGGGTTTAATTAGGTACATGGCAGGGTGCAGTAACTCCCTAACTGTTAAATATGATAATCAAGGCAAATATGAATACACTACAGCACAAGGTGTATTAGAGAAGAGATACACTCACTTTGCCTTGTGCAATGTCAAATACCATGAGTGGATGGGGGGTGGAAGGAAAAGGGGGGGGGGGAGTAGGGGG
>JAAAKB020266603.1:0-18160 GCA_010014835.2 Apostichopus leukothele
CGAACTCGGCGCGCTAAACTCGAACTCTCCCCCCCCCCCTCAGCACCCCCTCCCCTCGTCCCATGAAAAAGCCTGTTACGTCACTGCTCAGGGCCAAACGTATCATGGTGATATCACCTTTGTAGGCCCACTGGTAGCCTACTGTACGTAGGCCTTCATTTTTGCTATTTACTTTCACCAAAACTGAAGTCCATGTACTGCACATGTATTAGAAAGGTTTGTTTTTATTTACCATTCAGCAAAATGGGAGTAGTAATATCCAGGGTAAAATCAACTGAACTCTAAATCAATCGTCTTGACGCTTCGATGCGTATCGTAAATAGCAGATAAATTGGAAGCTCCACTGGTCAGGTTTGTTAAAAGTTCAGAAAGCGAAAACGTACCGGACGTCCTCCCTGGAATAACTTTGTATTTACCGGATTTAATTGCTCTATTGGTATCTTTTCATACTATTATAAAGTGTCATTTTGGTCTCAGAATTCCTTTCATATCGCAACGTAAAACTTTAAGCCATAACACCGTTGTCACATAACGATCCGAAAAGTTATGGTCCGGTTACTAACGTTTGACTTTGATAATCAAGTCTAGAAAGGCCTGTCACTTTCACTTCAGTAGGCCACTACTCCTATGCCTAGGCTAGACTCTTACTATTAGTTACCGTGTCATTACTACGCTAACACAATAACAGTATAACGAAAGCTAGGCTAAAGGGTTACTAAGATCATTGGAATTCGACAAGCTTATCGCCCTGTAGTGTTACGAAGTTATCAATTGATTTATATTATTGAACAATTTTGATGTAGGCCAGGTCTTATTGCCACTTAACTCAATTATTACTCACAAAGTCACAAGTTCAAATTCACCCAAGCCTAACCATTCATGGGTTGGGCTTGACATTTGGCACCTCTATATATGCCTAGATATGGCACTTTAAGGCTCTCTCTGTTGAGGAAAGGGTTCGTTTAATTTCATAATGTGGTGGGTATTGAGAGAGAACTTAAACAATTGTTTTGAACAATATTTAGGACATAATGAATAAAATCTTCTGGTTTAAGACTTTTCTTAATTCATCCAATTTGGCCTTTGGGGTCATATTTTTTGGTCCTTAACACTGGGGCCCAGGCCATGGGTTGTTGCACCGTCCTAGTTACAGTTCTGGACCGATGGCACGATGATATAAAAACATTTGGAAGGACTAGTCTAATTAGCAGTATTTAGAACATATCTTCAGTAGCATGGTGGGTTCATAATTGATGCACTTTTCTATTTTATCAACAATTTCTATCAAGGAAAAATCCAAATCACTCAACTGTATGTGTTTTTGATATGTGTGGTTCCACAGAAATGTAATGATCTCAAAATATTTATTGTTCTGTGCATAAGCAACATACAATTGAGCAGAATTTGACCACAAAATGTCTACCGTGTCAAGTTCTTTCATACCCCTAAATTGACACATATAGCTATAAGCTAACTGTAACTTTTGTGTAAGTACATCAGTTGACTCTGAATGCTGTTGCTATGCTCTTAGCCCCTAACCTCAGACAGGTCAGGTCCTAGGGAGTAGTGGTATCATGCTGAGGTAATTTTGGTTAGTTTTAGGGAGTAAGATTTCCAAATCCCCAAAATAGGTGCAAAACTCAAGGTCAATTAAGAAGGTGCGTCAATTATGAAGCCTTTACTATACCGTGTATTCCCATTCTAAACGAGGTGCAATGAGTCGACATTGAGTTTGTTGTTGCATGCACCAGCAACATTGCCACTCTAGGCACTATTTGATGCAGATTTGCTTTTGCTCTACTAGTGTTATAATTAAAGCAAGTGACGTTGTTTTCTTTACCAGGACAAATTTTTAAGGATTTTTTCTGGTTGAACACCAGCTTCGGGTTGGTAATTAAAACTCCCTTTCACTGAAGTGGATCATAGGCCTGCCACTATTTTATTGTTTATTACAGCATCTCCACAGTGATGGAAGTTGATACCAGTTTATCATTTCACCTGTTTGGGATTCTCACTTACAATGCAATTCTGAATTTGATGAAACAACAAGTCTTTTCCCAAATGACATACATGTACATTACTGTACCTCTAGACATTTTGTTGTTCTTTCCACAGAATGTTACACCATGTAAACTGAAGATAATTTACCAATATGCTGCTCTACTGCAGTTTCAGCAGGTCGTGACTGGCAACAGTAATTAACTAACCCAGTTGAGGAAGGGATCTGCCGGGAATTTGGCAGGCAGTCAAAGATGGCTTCTACTGGAGGGAGTAATTCCGTCACACACAACAGCACCTCGCCAAGCTTTACTGACACTTCCAGTCCTCCAGGGGTACAATCAGTTGTGCTACAAGCCTGCTCATTGGCTCTCATTTGTATGATATCTTGCCTACTTAATGCCGGAGTAGTTTGCTTATTCTACAAAAGAAGTTACCTGCAGACGCCGGGAAACCGGTTCATTCTTGCATTGAGTGTCTCAAACCTAGCCGTGGGGATCATCGTTGTCCCTCTGAACTGGATCAGTCTAGTCATCGGCGAGTGGACCCTCGGAGTCATGATGTGTTACGCCTCAGGGTTCTTTATGATGTGCGTAATGGCTGGCAGTGTGTGGATGGTTGCACTCATTACATTGGATAGGTAAGCAATCATTGCATTTGACTGATAAATGCTACTGGTGCAGTAAGTGAATTACAAAGTGTTTTCCTCAATATATAGCAATGAAGAATTTAGTGTGTAAATTTGTGTAGTAGGTTTCAATGGTTTTAACTTTTGTGCCTTATAAAATACTATATGGTTCCAGCTCAGCAGTTACTGTACAGAAAACTGTTGTGTAAGTCTATCATAGTACACTGTCTTCAACCTTCACCCTATATACTATGTAGATCTTACACTGTGTTCTTAGCATATTTCCAAGTGTCTAGTACAAATGCAACTTATTTAACTTAGGCATATTTAGCGGCCACTGTGTTAACATATTTTAACGTACATGTATTTTATAACATTTTTTTACCCTGGGTGTCGTGTGTTTACCTTTTAGCACTTATACTCCTTTTCTCATTGGAAAATGAACATTGTATGCTTCTATGGGTTGAAACAAATTTTCTTTACATTTGCTGTCTTCCTTCAATCAACTTAATTTCATAACCAGTACCTCCTACCTCATCAGTATTTCATGCTTGCTGAATTCATACTGATTATGCAATAGTAGGTCCAGTTCCATTTATCAAACAGAGACATATATGTATTAATGGACAGCAATGGGTTGGAAAATAGTAAAGCTGAAGAAAACTTGAGGGCTCCTCTGGAAAGCAGTGCTTCTGCACTGAGCAGGACTACCCTCATTAAAGATGACAATAAGAAAAAAGAAAAGGAAAAAAACTTCCAACCGTCATCGGGATTTGAACCTGGCCCTCACGCTCGATATGCGGTCGCCCTTTCCAACTAGGCCATGGACATTATTGTGTTCAGAGGTTTAGAAACCAGCAAAGGAAGGTTGTAATCCCCACTGTAGGCCTGGTCCTCTAAATCGAACAATGCTAGTCCTATTTGATGATGTATTTTGCATTACACTAAGAGATCGATCGTTAGGTTTAATCCAACTCCTAGTCGTTTGTATTACATACATGTGATGCATCAGTTATTTTGAACATAACCCTGCTGTGACATATTTGTGAGACAGACAACCATGTTTTTTAAAAATTTCTTTTCTGATTTATACCATAATTTCTATCTTTTGCAGGTACTATGCAATTGTTACCCCAATGCTGTATTCTCTCAAGTTGACCAATCACTATTCTATTGAAGTTCTGGTGCTAGCTTGGTTCTTGTCATTTGTCTTCACCTTACCGCCGGTGCTCGGTTGGTCCACATATCAGTATTCGAGGCCCAAAGCTGCTTGCATAGTGGTCTGGGATCAACATTTATCCTATGCAATATTCTTCCTTGTTACATGTGCTGCCGTTCCATTTGCAATAATTTCTGTGTGCTATTTCGGTATTCTAAAAGTTGCCAGACAGTCTTCGAGGCGAGTAAGCCACGGCAACATAGTAGTCAACCAACCGTCCACCAGACGGCGAGGTTCCAGAAGGACATCGCTCCTCGTAAATATCCGAATGAATTCTCCCACCAAAGCTCTACGGACAGTCTTCTTGACCGTGGGAGCCCTGTCGCTGGTCTGGTGTCCGTTTGTGGTGGAGCTGATGTACGAGGCCGTCCAGGGCGTCAATATGGCATCACCTTGGGCACAGATAACGAGTATGTGGTTGGCATATGGAATGCTGATCGTCAACCCTCTCATATATGCTGTCTGGAACAGAAGCATACGATCTGAACTCATCGGACAGTATTGCCCGTGTCTTCCCAGAACTTTCAGGCTAGCGTCCAAAGACGACCCGTTGCTATTTGCCACGCGGCGTGGCTCGCACGCCATGAGCATCAGCGGTAGTTTAGCTGACAGCTCTACCAATGGTGTTCACTCCCGATTCAGTGCAACCGTGACCACAAGGTTGGGTGAAAAACATGGCAGTAATGACTCAGGTAAGAGGTGAAAATTTTCCGTCATGCGATGTCGTGGCATGCGACACGAGGATTTAAGGCCAACACTCTTGGGTGACTCTGTGCGTAAAGTCTTGTACTTTTCATCGTCTCAGTAGATGAATAATGTAGCGTTTTCATCTTGCATATAACTTTTGTCTCTCATGTTGGATATGACCTTCATTAATCGTAAAATTCCAAGAACACTATCAAAGGTTCTGTGTAGTTTATTTTACTGTCTACAGTTCTGTCTAGCAAGCAATCATTTTCTGTTATAGCTCTTTGCTATGCTATTATTACTGGATGATGCAACAAGACAAGAATTAATTTAATTTAATTAAATCACAGAGAGGACGATAGCTCTAGAGTCTCCATTGGTTGTAAAAGATAATGATGTCCTCGCTTCGGCCTTTCTTCATATCTATATCTTAGAGTTGCTTTGAAAGTGCTGGTAACTTTTCCAAGGATGATTTCTGAAGCAACTCTACCATGGCAATCTTTAATATGCAACTACAAGAGGTTTTACAAGGTTATCTGTGTGGTGCCTCTGTTGAGCTGCATTTCTCGTTTCATGAGCGCTGGTTGAATTCTTACGCCTATAATAGAATGATAGATCTATAGGAAAATCACAAATTTATATTGATAGTTCAATGACCTAGTTTGGCAACAAGCTGATAGTAAGATTGCACTAGTACTCCTCGTATATGAATATTTATTGATGCCTTGTGAATGTTGTTAATCTTTTGTTTATATTTTAATTGTTTTTGGTTCAGGGATGGCTCTAACAAGTATCGAAGAGTACGAAGATGTAGGAGGTGGGAATAGACTCAGGAAGAAGATTCAGCAGCAGGGTCAAAGATCAACAACCTTTAACCTTTCAACATCAGAGGTAACCGGTACTGTTAAACAGATGACAGCCGCTGAGATACATGACAAAGAAGAACAAAAGAAAGAGACAGGAAATGTGATTAACGACACTGATGAAGGGATCAGTGAAGTGGAAATTACCTGAATTTGATCTTTGAAAATAATTTTGCAATACTGCCCTCTATACATTGTAATTGTAAATCCCCCACAGTTGTCTTTAGAGTAAGAGTCTTAACTTATTACTTGTTTAAAGGTTAGTCTGTATACAGTAGGCCACAAATTATAGCATGCTATAATTGCTACAAGGTTTTCAAAAAATACTTTCCTGGAGGTCTTTACCCTCCAAATTGTTCTCAGACATTCTAAATGAACACAATAGATGTTTGAATGTACCAGTGAGGTAAATTTCCTCCAGGGTGATAACCAAAAAAATTCAAGAATTTTGACCAAAGCTGACCGTATTTGAAAACCTGGCATATTTGGGGCCAATACAGCATACCTTTCATTATTCAAAAATACTTAGCTGTTTGAATAATGAATTATTGAACTTTTGGTTAGTTCAGTGAACTGCTGGAAATTGTTTAATATTCTCACCCTTTGAAGAACAACAGCTCAAATTGTATTTGCAAAGAGGTTCTAGTAAGATTACCAAACAAGTATTGCTGCATCACAAATTTTTATCCATGCACAAAATTCCCCCCTCCACCCCCCCACAAATATTGATTCATCTGAATATATCACATATTAAATATCTTATGCCTCTGCCAAAAAAAGTGCTAGAAAGTCCAAAAATGTCCATTGAGAGATATGGAATGCCATTTTATTATACTTCAATTAATGTTTTGGTTGATTGAAAACTCCATTTGTGTTGCAACTGGATTCTCTCTCATGTATGGTCACATGATTTAGATTGTTATCAATACATTTGATAGCATTGAGTAAAGTATGAAGCTATTCTTGCCCTAGTTGAATTTTACTGTTTTGAACTGGTTGTGTTAGTTAGTAAGGAAAATGAATGTAATATTAATGAGTAGTATTCATCATGTGTAACATTAACATAATTCACATAAGTATGATATTGGCATTAGATAGTAGCAGTCTTCATTTAATATTATAATTCATTAGAACTAAATTATTCATCAATATGAATCACACAAATTTGAAAAATATTAACTATTATAATTCATTAGAATTAAATTATTCATCCATATGAATAACACATATTGAAAAATATTAACTATTATAATTCATTAGAACTAAATTATTCATCAATATGAATCACACAAATTGAAAAATTTGGACTGCTCGATCAAGAAATGCACACTTTTGACGAAAGGGAAAAATTGTTTCCTTAGATTATACTGTACTACAGTAGCAGAACATTTCACAAGGTTTGGTTGCTGCCCTTGTCAAAATGTCTATCTTTAAATCTATATCATTGTTGTGACAGTCCATTTCCCTAGTAACAGTGCAGTTCTAACAATTTGAATCACATTGCACAGGCGCAGAAAATGTGAGATACTAATTTCAAGAATTAAATCTCATACATTCAACGCAGCTGGTCATATTTGGTTAAATTATGTAGAACTTTAGTAACCTTTCCTTTTGTGTCCACCCATTTCTCACTCAAAGTGATAACTTGTATTGTTGTTATATGTATACAAAATATAATGAAGTATAATATTTTACTTCATAATACGCTCGCGTTAATGGGGGATCCCATTCACGCATGCATAGTCGGTTCGTTCAGATGCAAATACGCAGTCAGTAACGAAAAATTAAGCTCCTTGAAATTAGCAGATTATTTGTTGTTTACTTAAGAAGTTATAATCACATTTAGCAGCTTGAAGGAAATTCTGTGAACTTCAGTTGAAGAAGATAAATATGAATCATAACAGGGAAACTGAGGGTGTCCATTTGGAATGTTGTTGATAAAAGTGCGGAATATTACGATCAACCGATTATTAATTGAAAAACAACTCAATCATGTAAACAATTTCAGTTCAGTGCTTATTTATGCAAATTAGGTTTAATAGTCCGATAGATACATCCGCCGTGAAGGCATTCTGGGTCTAGGTCAAAAGGATAGATAATTCAGGAGGAAATTAGGTTTTTGCCTGATGAAAGAGAAACATATATTCTAAAATCATGGTGGCTGAAATTGTATGCACTTCCATTCATGCAACAATTGAAATTGACACATTCTGTACAAAATTTGAACTTCAAGCCACCAGTTGCGATATCCTGGAAGCGCATTGACAAAAAGTTTGTTTAATGTTTTTCTCCAAAGTTTACAGCAAGGATGCAGAACCATATTAACTCTATCTTCGTCATTGACTTATCAGTAACTTCACATCCTGTTGGATAAAATTGGGAAAGCTTATTTCAATCCAAGGTCTAAACATCAAAGGTACGAAGCCCAAAAATTACGGCAAAGCTAAAACATTTTGCTGTCATTGTGCAATTATGAATTCACACCTGTTTACTTCAAGAACCTTTTTTGTACAGTTTAATACCAAATATCTCAAAATCTTTTACCTTCTAAATTGAAGTTTCTACTTCAAAATTCACTGTGTTAACTCACTCATTCAAGAGATGCAACCCTCTTGTAGTGTTGGTTTGTTTTTAATCGGACACAGTCGAGTCTTCAGACTAGCAAATTTCACAAATTTATGAAATAAATTGCTCTCATGGTTACATGCCTAAATATTTCACTATAACTTCACAACACGTCTTCCTAGTTTGCCTCATTGAGCTTGCCTCTAATGCTACTTGACAATTGTTATATGCTGTAATCTTTCTCATTAGTAATAACGATCAGGCAGTTATTTTATGACGGTTAAGAGACCACAAATGTGGGAGAAGCCTGCAAGGGCTTATAAATGGATTACAACTTTCATGTCGGGTGGCTTCCGATTCAACATTTTAACATTTTTCAATTTAGAAAGTCATTTCAGATGGGAAAACCGTATATTGCTCTTGGATGCAAAAAACCCTTACTATGACTTGGCCAGGGAGTCAAACCTCACGATTGCAAAGCCTCATTGCTTCAAATACCACTGCCTTTTATTCACTCTGCCACAGCACCGATTAGGACAAGAATGTCAGTATTTAGTCTTCAGGAATGTGTTGTAAATTATTTATTTATTATTTCTATTTCCATTTTCTGTTTTAGTTTAGCAGAATGCTTACAAAAGTGTACTAATCCAGTTAATGTAAAATTAATCAGCATTACCAAATGTTTTTATGTTCCTTTTTCTTGGTAGTATTTTCACACCGAATTTGGTGCTAGTTTTAGTAGAGCTTGTTATCCTAGATAAAGCATTTACCTTTGTAAATATAGTAGTCTAGAATTCAAAGTTTTGGCTTTAGATATTGAACATGATTTTTGTTGGTACAAATACCACAGAATTTATGAACTATCTTCAAAGGTAGAGCAATTTTAAGGCCTGAATAAGGTTGTTTTACAAAATGTTAGTTATATCGTCAAAGCACCATACACAACAGAGTTATGTGTTTCATTCTTTAGTTATTTCTTACTAAAGACTATGCAATACTTATATAAGAGAGAAGAATACTTTACATGGTTAGTTCAATAATTCATCTCAACTTCTTGTTACAACCGTAGTTGTTTGCCTGTAAACTATCTCTACGAGATAAACCATTCCTTACTCCAGAAAGTAAAGTGGATCATAGTAGGTAACCAGTAAAGTGGATCATAGTAGGTAACCAGTAAAGAGGATCCTGGTAGGTAACCAGTAAAGTGGATCATAGTAGGTAACCAGTGGAGTGGATCATATTAGGTAACCAGTGGAGTGGATCATATAAGGTAACCAGTATAGTGGATCATAGTAGGTAACCAGTAAAGTGGATCATAGTAGGTAACCAGTAAAGTGGATCATAGTAGGTAACCACTTAAGTGGAGCATAGTAGGTAACCAGTTAAGTGGATCATAGTAGGTAACCAGTGATATCATCATTGTAGATGTTCATCATCACTGTGCAACTAGAACTAGTTTAATCTAAAGAAGCAGAAATTGCAGGAAGTTCAAACTTGTTGCTTAGCTTGTCGTTGGTGAGTACACGATCTCTAGTGTTTTTGATGAATGTCAAAGGTCAGTAGAGGTCAACAATAAAAGATGACAATTTCAAAAGTTGGCCTGGTGAAATAATTATTCCAATGGCTCTGAATGTCACTTACCAAAAGTCCTGATCACTTTCATTGGTGAGAGTACCAAAGTTTTGTCTGTTATACATGTAAATGATTTTAACAGCACCATGAGGCTGTCTTATAATTTATTTATTTACTATTTATGTATTCATTTCTGTATTTTGTATTCTATTTTTACTAACAATTTATTTACCCTTAAAGGTCACATTTCATCTGTGCACACATTTGATGTCTTACTACCTGTGGAGGAAATAATGCAATTTCTTTTTTCTAATAACATAATGTACGACTTTCCTTGTATACTTGCAAGAAAATGTTTTCTACCAAACCACACGATTTGTTCATATTAGTCTTTGATTACATGGTATACATTCATCCAATCCTGAGCTGGATTCAATAAGCCTCATCTCTATTTTATACATTAAATCTGTTCTGATTGGCTGGGAACCACATCAATGAGAAGAAACACCCAATCCAGAATCTGGTCACTAAACTACCTTTCTTGAAATAGTCTTGGATCTCGCTGCCTGGACATAAATATATTTAAGTAGGCACTAATACGTTTGAAAAAAAGACTGATAAAGGTGAACAAAGCAAACATTAAAAGTTTCATCATTTTTAATAAAAATACAAACCATTTTACAAGATGAATAACAAAAGCAGACACGAAATTGCTGCTAATTTTAATATACAAGTGGTGTAAAAAAATCGTATCAAATATTTTTGGTAATTTTGACAAAGAGTGAAGTGTTTGTGAAAGCAAACATTGTATGTAACTTACTTGTGGAAACATATTTAATCAGATATAACCAATAGCAATGAAAGTAGAACAATTCTACAAGGAAAAAGTGGAACTAAAACGACAACAATTTATTTATCTGAATTTCATTATCTGAATTGCCAGGATGATTTTGTTCCTTTAAATGAAGACAAAAGTAAAATTGCCATAGGCAAGAACCAGGACACGTACAAAATGTATACGTTAGATAGCCAATCACATAGTTGGGTATATCCCCCATCACCTCTGCATGAATCAGTACATAGTATGTTGGCTTACATATCTTTTTCTGTAATGTAACATTATAATGTATTTTTCCAAGGTAACAGATGTTAAGATTGTCAGTGTCAATTATTTCATGGTCTGACACTTAACTTAATAAGATTTCTTGGGCCCCCTTTTTTTTTTGGGGGGGGGGGGGAGGCTAAGGTAACATTATGCTGTAGTTTCCACAGGAACAAATGAATGACTTGGACAAGAGGGGGAGCTAGTGCTCTTTTGCCATCCTTTCATAGTATCTTGCTGCCTGAAAATAGCTTTACCAGAGTCTTGATACTCTACTTTTTTTTTCATGATATTGACAAGTTTGGAGCTGTTTACCCTCAGAAATATTGACAAGATATTTCATGCATTTAAGTTTCTAATTCTAAATGAGTGGTGAGCAGCTAACATGTTTTTCAAGAGCACATGTTGCCATCACCATGTTCATCATCTAGTTCCTTAAGATAATAGCTTAGATCTTGAATGAAACTGAGACAAAATATCGGCATTTAATATTATCCAATAGTACTCCTTAAAAAGACCCCCAAAAAATAATGTCAAACATCGAAGTAACATCAAGTAAAGATCGCACTAGAGAAAATCTAAAAGTTTGTAACATTGTAGTAATGAATGCCCAATTGTAGTAAATGAATGCACAATACTTATAAAAATAAAATTCTTAAAATTAACAAATATCAATGAACGAGGCAGGTTTCTTCGCATTTGGTTGATATAGTGACCTGCACTACAAACTGAAACAAAGAGAATTATCAAATTTCTCATTCATTAAAACTATGGCAGCAGATAGTTAACAGTGACCAATACTTGATGAAACTAGCATAAACACATTTGAAAAATTATTTTTTGAACATTAAAGGCTCATTAATGACAACAGCTGGATCCCTTGGTACAATGGTCACAAAAGCAACGCAAAACTCGATTTGAAAATATGGGAATAATTTTACGACCTTGAATGAGTTTCAGGCAAGTTGTCCAGAACATATGGTGTATGATTTCATCTTTAATACTCAGTTGTTTATATAATGCTTTAAAGAAGGGTGTTTGGTAGAGTTATTAGAACTAATAAAACAATAGATACCATTTATGATTAAGCATGGTCAGAGATGAGCTGGCACCATCATTGGTCTGACAGGATGCAAGAGTGCAACATTGATCATTTTAGGGGTGAACACCTCAAACACTGTAATAGATGTTGACACTATCTTTACTGGTGAACACCTTAACACTGTAATAGATGTTGACACTATCATTAGGGGTGAACACCTAACACTGTAATAGATGTTGACACTATCTTTACGGGTGAACACCTCGAACACTGTAATAGATGTTGACACTATCTTTAGGGGTTAATACCTCGAACACTGTAATAGATGTTGACACTATCTTTAGGGGTTAACACCTAAATCATTGTAATAGATGTTGACACTATCTTTACTGGTGAAAACCTCAAACACTGTATTAGATGTTGACACTATCTTTATGGGTTAACACCTCAACCATTGTAATAGATGTTGACACTATCTTTACTGGTTAACACCTCAAACACTGTAATAGATGTTGACACTATCTTTAGGGGTGAAAACCTCAAACACTGTAATAGATGTTGACACTATCTTTAGGGGTGAACACCTCTAACATTGTAATAGATGTTGACACTATCTTTAGGGTTAATACCTCAAACACTAACAGATGTTGACACTATCTTTAGGGATTAATACCTCGAACACTGTAATAGATGTTGACACTCAGATCTTTAGGTGTTAACACCTGGAACACTATTAGATGTTGACACTATCTTTAGGGGTTAATACCTGAAACACTAATAGATGTTGACACTATCATTAGAGGTTAACACCTTGACCACATAAGTAGATGTTGACACTATCTTTATCGATGAACACCTCTAACACTGTTATAGATGTTGACACTATCTTTAGGGGTTAAAACCTTGACCATATTAATAGATGTTGACACTATCTTTACGGGTGAACACCTCTAACACTGTAATAGATGTTGACACTATCTTTGCAGGTGAACACCTCTAACACTAATATATGTTGACACTATCTTTAGGGGTTAACACATTGACCATATTAATAGATGTTGACACTATCGTTAGGGGTTAACACCTCAACCATTGTAATATATGTTGACACTATCTTTGCAGGTGAACACCTCTAACACTGTAATAGATGTTGGCACTTTACCTGGACTCAGTGTTTTCCATTTTGTTGGACTATGAAAATAACAGCACAAACTTTCTACCTAAAGTCACCCTTTCACCACCATCAATATTTAACAGCTAGTGTACCATTAAGACTGGGCACAGCCATGACTGCTTTTCCGATGCGTGTTTTCGTCCCATTTACCTTCCGTCACTTCATCAATCATGAAAGACCTTCCATCCTCTGTCATCAGGACCTGTGCAGCAAAGAAACAAACAAAACAAGAGGTCAATTCATTTGTTTAACAGGCTGGGAATCCAGTTTGTTAACCTATAGTTTAGTTTAAAGTTTAGTAGAAAACGATATAACCTACTATCACTGTTGTTTCATGCAAGGCATCATATTTGGGCCAATTTCACCTCTGACCTACATTGTCCTTTCAACCTAACCCTCAACATCCAAAAAACTCCAGTATTTGTTTCATCATTCTGTACATATCGTGTGGCTTAATGGCCTATTCCTACATTTTGACAAGCAGAAAATGGCTAAACACCAATTTTTATGTTTTTTGACCTCTGACATTAGACCTATTACGTCTTCAATCATGCAAGCACAAGGTAACATGGTCAGGTACCTACTCACCAAGTTTGAACTTGCTCAGCCTAGCGGTGTGGGAGGAGTTCGCGACACACTTTTTCGAACAATTTAGGACAAATTGATCTTTGACCTCAATTGACCTTTGTCCTCGACCCTAATCACCAATATCTGCACTATTTTTAACTTCATCTCATCATTCGCTGCATATCATGTGGTTTAATGCCAGCTGTTACCAACAAGTTTGACAAGGTAAGTGTATTCTGTATGTTTACAATAGCAAGTCTCAGGGAGTAATTTATCCAGTATCGCATCATAAAATGCTATACATGTGTAAAGATGTGTAGGAGTTGTCTACACACTATAGTATTCAATGAGAGAAAAGCCTTCGAAAATGCTACACAAAATTTGAACAAATATATTACTCTCTGATTCTTTCTAACAGAAGAAAGACAAGAAAACCAATACATGTCCTTGATCTATTTCTATTTCAGTTTACCTTTGAAGAAGACCCATCAGAAGGACTAAAATGTTGCCCTTCAAACTTTAAGACAAAAAAATAAATAAATAAAATTGTACTTCATGTAAGATACAGTATATGTACTAACCTGACCACGGACAACTTTCATCTCATCCGATCTTGGAATAGATATTTTGATGAAGAACGGTTCTCCCGGTTTCCTAGCGTCACCAGCTTTGCCGACCTCTTCCTTGGGGATGGGAATTACTTTAACTACCTTGGTAGATAATTCACTGTCACATGTCACATTTGAGCTCTGTTCATTGGTTGCCTGGACCTCGCCTGTTGTCGCAAACGACTCAGATTCTTCCTTGATTTCCCTGTCGCTCGTTAATATTGCCGCTGGTTGGATGGTGGCCAGGTCGGTGTTCGGTTCACCGAGAGATTCCATATCACTAGCGTCAGCTTTCGGTGCAGTCCTCGGTAATCTGTCACTCGAAGGAAGGGTCCCGGGCAGGGGAGTGATGGGGGTCTTCATAGCTGATGAGTCACGTGAGGAAGTTTTTTGGCTGGTCTGTCCTAAGACACAACTCGAAGATGGAGTGTTTCTTGAAGGATTTTGATAACTATGTGATTTCTGCTTGAGAACGGAATGACCTGGTGGCGTCTTGACTGGTTTGGCCACAGTCGGGATACCGATACCAGTCATCTGCGGAGTTTGCCCCGTCTGAGGGTTTGGGTCCATCATGTAAGGATTATCCCGAAGAATGCATTCTTCCAAGTCACACATGACCGGGTATGTGAGGAAACGTTGCGACACTGCAGGCAGGCAAAGATTTCATATTATTGAGGTAAGTGCGCTAAAACATCAACATTTTTCTTCCACTTGTGGAAAGTTATCGAAACAGATGGGTTTTTAATCAAAGAAATTATTTGGAAGTGGCATACTGATGCGATTTAAGAAATTGATGGAAATTGATGGGCATAAATAGGTGAAACATGAAACCCAAAAGTTTGTATTATTGCAGATTATGAAATACTCTCTTCCAGGGTGCAATATATGGAGTCAGATCCAGGGGTAGTTTTGATCGACAGCAATCTGTTGTCCTTGGTGCACTACTTGCTGTAATGCCCGTAGAAAATCATCCTTTCAAATTTTGCAAAATGCCTTGGTGAACCTTTTGAAAGCTGATTTATTTTTTATTTTTTTTGTGGAGCCGTTTCATTTCAATGAAAAATGCCAGGGCCTGCAATTTCTAACTTGCCTCCAAAAAATAATTGGTTTCCCCTGCTGATCCCTAATCCTGGTCAATCAATACTACTGTATCACTACTAGTTGCTGTAATGCCCTTAAAAATCACTTGTTACCAATGGCAACAAATGCCCTGCCTTTGATACCGTTTTGAAAACTGAAAATTTCTAACTCGCCATAAGAAAGAAAAGTTTGTGCCCCCTCTTGTTCCTTAAGTACAGTAGTTAATCCCTGGTGAGATCACTACTACTGCTTTGTATGATATTAGAGTTATTACTATGTTAATACAGCTGATTACCCTGAGAGTCTTGGCCGAATACTTTATGCCAGAGAGATGTCTCCTGTTGTTGGAAGCACTGTATGTCCATTATGTAGAGCAGGTACTCTTGGTAAAGCAAATTCAATAGATGGAAGGAACCTGAAAGGGAAAAAAAAGGCAGTCATTTTATAAATCAACACAGTATCATCACTGCCAGTTGCAGTGGTGTAAGATATTACACCTGCATTTAATCTCGAACCTCCCCCCCCCATCCCCACCTGTACAGAAAAAAAATACTGTAAAGAATGGAAAAGCAGATGATAGTTTAATATATATCTCGAGGTTGCACTCTGTAGGAGTCCTTCTTCATAAAATAAAAGCTGGCATCTCAAAGAGAAGACAAATTAATAACAAATACAAAAACCAAAGAAAACACAAGATACCACAGCAGGACGGAGATGAAGTTTAAAGAACATGTTACCACATGAAAGGAGTGTAAATACAGCAGATGATAATAGTACTACTATGAGTTGCAGTATTAAAACAAGATACCACAGCAGGTCGTAGATGAAGTTTAAACTAACATGGTACAACATGAACGCATTGTACATACAACAGACGAAATAGTACTACTATGAGATGCAGTATTAAACTAAATGGTTAAAAAACTGAAAGAGAGGTAGGAAATGAAACCATATTAGTGTTATATGTATAGCTTGAATTTGACACCAAGGAAGGCTGCGTACAGTAGGATGGTTGTAATATATGTGCTGTACAGCCTCACATGCAGGTACTGCTGGTCCGATCCTCCAAGATCAGCCAGGGGGGTGGGGTGGAGGGGAGGGGGGTAATATGACATCAGTAACTATACAGATACAGAGAGATGTAGATAAAGCGTTAGGGAGATGCGGCTACACAACCAATGAAATGAAATGGAAATATAGACACAGTGGGATAAAGTACAAGACAAAACTCCCCAGCCCTACAACTTGAGTGAGAGGTTTTCATTTGAAGTGGATAACATGAGCAAAGAGGTTAGAATGGTTAATGACTGGCTATTGGTTAGCGTTTACTAAAGAGATGACTTAACTAGTTTGAAGAGGTGAGTATTTTATTTTTGAAATGCACCTTTGACACAGAGATGCAGAGCAAGCATGCTGGGAAAAAAAATTACAAACCAGAACTTATCCACAGCTGTCTGTGAAATGAAACAACAGGATCAGAAAATAAATCAAAAGTCACTAAATTTTGATAGAAATCACTTGAAATATGTAATCTGATATAGGGTAATGATGATTGATTACATGGTAGCAATGAAAAGAATGGAGCCTTGAAATATGTTCACACTTATTTTGTAATTCTAGCATTTCTGTTTAAAGTGGTTTATTTTCCTATCATTTGACAAAAGAATGAATAATCCTGTTGCACACTGAAGCCACATTGTAAGTTTTTGTCAATGATGAATTAATTGTGAATGATTTATGCCGATAATAACTAATGAGGTTATCATATTTGAAGGGTATATACCTCCGAGACATGAAATAACAATTACAACCTGCAGTTTTATTACATGTCTCTAATCATTTGTCAATATATCAGCATACAATATTTTCCTAAATTGTTTTATTAATGTCTTATTTTTAACAATCGCAACACATCATAAAAGTCTCTCTTGGATGATTAACAAGAATGTTCAACTCTATTTAAATAAAGAATTATAGAAAAAGAATTACACACAATATTTTGGAAGAATTGGGAGAGGGATGTTGTTTGTGTGTGGAGTGGGGGAGGGGGGAGGGCAGGGGAGGGGAAGGTTACAAAGGGCTTACCAAAGCTAACGGCACTCCTCAGAGTCTGGTCTCTTACAATCAGATGTGATAAGTAGCTCCATTGCAGAATAAGGGACTTCAATGCTTCAGTCTTTTCACTTTCTTTTTCAATCTAACAAAAAGAAATATCTTCTTGTTAAGAATGAGAAATGAAAGCGATAAATTTTTTAACTAAAAGGACATCCAACTTTTCTGCAAACTCCCCCCCCCCCCCTCCCCTTATCCAACTAAAAAATTTAGCAAGGTGAAATTCCTAAGAGCATTTTCAAAAGTAATTTCTAAAGGTTCTAATCACCTTAAATTACTGCGAGCACCTTCAATGATGGTCAAATATGACCAACAATAATTCTCAGGGGGAAAGATAATTGATAGTAACAGAAAACAAGGCTGCAAACATATCCATGGGTGACCCACTTTAACTAAGATTTTGCATCGGTTCAGAACATAATGTTACTTTGGTGTTTGCTGCCAGTGTTGACCAGCTTTCCAATCCACTGTCGGCTAAATCGGCTAAAACTAATCCATAAACAACCAGAATCAGCCAAATTTTAAATCACGACATCATCACTGAACCTCGCTATTTGTATTATTATTGATATAACTGAATAGACAACTAAAAAGTCCAATTCAGTAGTTAAGGCAATACTTGTCTTATTTTTCCAAGCTACTAAAGAATAATAATTAAAATGATATATTTTAATTTATTTTTTCACGTTCCTATTTAATTTTGGGGTCGCACGTCATAGTCTGCTGACCGTTGATTTAAACCCCAATCATGTGCGTAGAACTTACTTGATCCACTTTCTCTTTGACCAGCATTTCCAACCAATGAATATGGTCCTCCACTGTGTGTCCATCTTCTAAAAGCTTCGCATAGCTCTCCAATTCTAATTAAAAACAAGAAAACCAAGAGGTTTTGAGATTCCTTGGCATCTAAATATTACTGTAGGTTCATTGTGTACACTTGGTT
>JAAAKB020266818.1:0-38106 GCA_010014835.2 Apostichopus leukothele
TGGCACTATGGCCCCTGGCAGTAAGGTGTTTTTCCAAAGCATCTGTATGGCGAATGAAAGAGGAATTGTTAGAGCAATATATTGATGATACAAATGCTTTGATAAAAGATTCTCAGTTATTTATAAGCTTTTGTAATCCGCATACTGCTCTCTCAAAAGAGACGTTAAGTGTGTATTAAAGCTGTCTTAGTAGCATCAGGTTTAGCTACTGAACTATATAAAGCCAGCCGATACTCATGGCTGGTACAGCAACTACTGTTCATGTCCCACAACCGTGCATCAATAATTACTACTTTGTGTTCGTAACACTGACGGTAACATGTGTTACAGGATATGAAAAGTACTGTACCAGCTATGAGTTTCGGGTGTTACAGCACACATTACACGGGCAGCAGCTACTTCGGCAGATTTTACAAAGAACCTTCCTTTACAAGATATGTTACACTGTTACGCTGTCTGGGAAAGCAATGAAACGTTTGCTAAGTTTTATCTAAGACCAAAGTTCAGAAAACACTTTCTGTAGAACTGTTCTCAATCAAAATCAATGAGGAAATCTTTCATCCGTCGATGTTTATTTTGTTGTCATGTTCACATCGACAGTTTTGAAGTATCACGTATTCATGGCATGCAAACCATGTGATGAGATGACTCAACTTTGGGATTATGTCCCATACAAGCGTTGTTCCCTACCCTTTAAGGGTTCGATGTGAATACTTGTTTGCACAGTGAGGCTACTACAGCAACACACTCTCATGAAGTCCCTTCATGCAAGCATATGTCCTTCGTGGTTTGATGAAATTTAGTCATTCTTCTCTACAATTGTATCTTGTTATTCGACAGTTGTGACGAAATCTTGAAAAGAAAAAGATGAAATATCGAAACTCGAAACCAAAATATCGAACCGTCCCTTCCATCGCCACGGTACAATTGGAACACAGCTGGACTTTACTTTATTGATTATAGCGAACTCATTCCTGTTGGAGAGATAGCTCTTAAACCAACTGAGCACTTGTCCTCTAAAACCAAGTACTCAAGTTTATCAAGGATAATTTTGTGAAGGAGAATATCGAAAGCAATTGAGAGTCAAGAAAGGCACAAGAGACGAAGTGTTATTGTTCAATTGCATCTGTCAGCATATCAGTGAAATGTAAAATTGCATATGCAATGGACCTCCTTGGAATAAAACCAAACTTGTTATCATAAAGATATTGAAATTCTGCAGAAACTTTTAACAAAGGGTTTTCAAGAATTTTCGAAAACCAAGGCAGGATAGAGATTGGTCTAACATTAATTTCAAGTTCTCTACCAGATACACCAAATGCAATGTCGGGGTTGATAGCAATATTCACAAAATACAATTGACGAAGTCACGGAAGCTTGCGGTCAGTAATTATTCTGGAAAAATAGTTTTAATTAATACAGCATGGCAATGGTAGTCAAAAAACCTGAAAATTCTCAGAGATAGCCAATATTGACAATGGCAGGAACACACGGATTATAATTATTAACTTAATACATCAAACAAAGAAAGATGCAAACTAGTTGGATTTGTGCAAAAGAATATGAGTTAATATGAGTTAAAAATTGATATTAGTTCTGTTCTCCGAATTCAATAAATTACAGTTAACTTCTCCTATAATATTGCAACCTCTACAATATGCCATGATAGTCTCGAAAATCGAACATAAGCCCTCCATAGTATTGTCATTTATACCTTTGGGGCAATATATAACAGCAATTAAATGGGTGGTATTAGAAGAGGTTTCAATTTCAGAAAAGAGTGACTCACAAATACCGTTGGGTCTAATTTTGTACTTGAGATTGCAACAACAACACCTCCACTACCGAGTATTGAACTGAGTTCGAGGAGCGTATAACCGGGCATATTGTAAATAGCATTTGGTGCATTGAAATCATTAGTGTAAAAGCATTTGGCTTCTACGACATTAATAAAGCAAAGAGGTACGTTTCAGGGTTTCTCCCCTGGCGACGTATTTGCCTAAAGTATGTAATGTCACCTGGTTTCCTAGACAACAATAATGGGCGGTGACAAACCCAAATACAAATATTTCTTTGGTTAGACCAAAGAAACACTTGTAGTAGAAAGGTTATCGCGGACCACAAATAGCAGTCAAATATGACCCTGTAGAACAGCCAGACTTGATATTGGTATGTTTGTTTCTATGACTGCACTTAACAAACATACCTCAGGTGCTGTCTATGTCACTTTGCTATTGGACTGCATAGTAAGCATCATGTAAACCAATGGAGCTATCAGACTAGAGCAACAATGCTGCTGAACCTCAAAACTCTGATAACTAGACATAACTGAACTTACAGGCAAGTAGAACGAAGCCCGGTAATTATGTTATATGGTGTCCGTTCCAAATTGCCCGTTAGTGACGTCCTTGTGGGATGACAACATTTTCATGAAGTTATGCCAGTCATACAGAGATATACTTTCAATTTTAAACAGTATGTGGCAGCAGATATGCGGTTCCCATGATCGTAAGTGTTAGGGAGATTTCAAAATGGTGACGTACTTTGAACACAGTCTCCGAAGGGGCAAAGTTAGATGTTCATCTGTGCATGATTGTCCGAGTCACTATTTTGGAAACCTTATTGCACCATTTGCAGTATGGATCGTGGGAATTAATTATATATATTTCGTTAGAGGAGTTGAATTGGGCAAATCATCCTTCGCTATTTCACATTACAGTTGTGGAGAGTATGGAACTCATATTGGTTACATATTTCATAGTTTGATATTTCAATGTTCAGATTTAATGTGATTACTTATGCGCGAATTTTTTCCCAGCATGAGAGTGATTATAAATGTCCTTTTGATGTTTGGGCGACTGGTGGGCGGGGTAGAAGAGGGGAGATTGGGAATTTAGTGATGGAACCAGTCCCTAAAGTCGGAACCGGGTACCCGTCTCCGTGGTTCGGTCGGTCCCCTGGTACCTGTTCATTACGTATTCAACCTACACCCAACCCAACTCGGCCAATACTATAACATAGGCCTAATGTTACTACGTGCATATGCTATGCGGGCCTTCAGTCATGTAATGGTAAGACTGTAAACAACTGTTCGTTTAAGTAAATTAACCTGCGAACTGATTTATACGGCAAGGCTTTATATTTATATCAACTGCTTATATACCAATTACTTCTTATAATAACCAGAATGCGAAATGCATTAAGTTTCGATGACTTCATTGCACTTCTGCTTGAAGTTGACCAGAAATAGCTGTTACAATGTACATGGCCCGAATCACCATTTTCATACAATTACACTATGGCACGATAAACACAGGTCAGTCTACTGTACTTGGCAATACACACCTCCACTAAAAACAATAGGGGTTTGGTACTCAATGTGATGCATCCAAACACCATAGTATGAGAATTATCCACGATTCCCATCGTTAGATATCATGTTAAAGGGTCTTCAAAGTTGCCCTCTGGTGACCTCAAATGAGATTTGATCTCACAAGCAACAGGATTCTTTCACTCATTATGGAAAATCCATATACCATGTATGAAAAGTATCCATGATTTCTATCATGAGAAATCATGTTTTAAAGGTTTTCAGGCCTCGACACTGAAATATTTTTAAAAAGTACTCGCTATTTGGCGACCGTGACTAAATTTCTACTTGCCAAAACGCAAAACTCACTCGCCACTATGACTGCTGCTCAAATCTCAATAGTACAGAAAAGATTAGGCACTTAGGCAGATTAAGATACATGGTGCTGCGTAATTGCACATTGGAAAATTATGTTTCTGTGCGGTATGAAATTAAACCTTTTTTTCCACCAAAAGTAAGTTATGAACAAATTAAAACATGTCGCAGAATCGTAAATAAGCAGCTAGGCCTACTGTAGTGTCTCAGTGAAATAAACATAAAATATCTGCAAAATTATCTGCGAAGATAGCTTGGCTTTTGTTACATTGGAGCTCCTCTAGTACTAGGCAGATACTATACAGTAGCATTGAGATCGTAAGATCGATGGACTTCAAACTAAGTGGGAGCATGCAAGGGCATGGGATGTAGCGCCTTATTGACCAATGACAACACAGGGTCAAAGGTCAAATAATCCAAAACATTATTTCACGTGATCACTGGACAAATGTCAAACTTGGCCAAATGTGTGCGACACACTGAGACACATTAACCTGTATACAGCCGGTGGACTTAAAACTTGGAGAGTATGTACCTTGATATGGGTTATAGTTATTGCATGACCCATGACGTCATAGAAGCAATGGTGAGAGGTCAAATAACCAAAATAACAATATAGCTTAAATCTTCAAACACAAGTAGGATATCGTAGACTATTCGTCTGCAGTTCGTTAATTAATGTAAAACGCCAAAGGTCACGTGATCAAAGGGGGTTAACGGTCAAGCTTGGCTAAATATGTGCCCAAAAGCGTTTTGCAACTGTAAACCTAATTGACTTAAAAAACTTGGCGGGTATGAACTCTAGTCTCTAACATGACATATGGCGTCAAAGGGCAAATCACCCCAAAACATGTTGGCTATAACTCATCTACAGAACTGACAATACGGCCGAAACCCACAAACCCATGTGTGATGTCACACTATGCAATTTAACAATGCATTAATTAATGTAAAATGCTAAAGGCCACGTCAATGTCTAATTTATCCAAATTTGTGCGAAAAAGCGATTCCCTCCTTAACCGTACACACGATAGGCATTACGCTTGGTGGATATGTGCCTAGTGATGTATGGGATGTAGCGTCTCACATGACGTATGACGCTATAGGGTCAAAACTCAGATGTCAAATGCCACATAACCAAACAACAACATTATATGTGCACACCAAAATGACAATGTAGCCGAAGCCCTTCCACCCGGTTTTGAGTATCAGATTATGCACACTTACAGCGAATTAATTAATATAAAAAACAAAGTTCAATGAAGGTAAAAGGATCAACGTTAAATTGCCCGGAAAAGGATATTCCGGTAGCTGGCAAATGATTGCTGCACATCCAACTTAGAGGAAAAAAATATGTTCTTTTAGCTATGGCATCAATGACAAAATATCCGCAAAACCATACAGGAAGTTATGACTGTTTGAAGGAATTGTTTGAATGAATGTTTAAAGAATATTGACATAAGATATCAAACAAAATGAGGCCATTAAATCCAAGGCTCATGTACATGAATATTATCTTAGGAAGGATAACTTTCTACAATTTTCATTGGTGGCTTTTAATATTAATGAAATTCTCTTGCAAAAGTTTACGTTTTCACGTTTTGGTTGTCAGAAGAACTTGTAATTGAATGACTGATTACTGTAATACAATGCATTGTTGAAGTCTCAAGTTAAGTGGTAGCTTAGGAATCAGCAGGTGCAGAATATATCCGTTGCCTATGATTATTTATCAATAGCAGATAATGACCCCTACTTTTCAATCAAATGTGAGACATGGTTTTATGGAAATTTGAACTCAAACGTAAATATATATCTAAAGTATATTAAAATATCGCATACTTGAGCAAGTTGAGTTCGAGAAAATGTCCTTCCATCACATAACAACAATTCCAGCGACACAAACAGAAAATACAATGAACTCGAGCACCGACATTGCCAAGGACAATATTCACAACAACTGCTGACAAAGCGCATTATCTCAGACGAATGATCAAGTGTCACGTTTTCTGCCGCTTTCAACTTGCTTAATATAAAAACACGACATCTAAGGAGGATTAAGTGTAGAATTGATACTTCTCTGGAGAGTTAATTCTCTTGGAAGCTGGCAAATCCCAGGATATAAATCCTCTGACTATATGCCAACAAAAGAGGTAGCGCTATTGATATGAAGGTCTCAAGGGAATAGTCCCTTCTTAGGGATGTTTTTAATATATATATATAGGACGAAATAAAAGGATATGCAAGTTCTAAAAATATATGATAAGAAAAAAAGACTTGAAATAAAAGCATTTGGTTCGATCTGCTTCAGTTGTGCTGTAAACAAAGAATAGGTATTGTGTATTTATTGAACACGTGACACTCCCCAGCAGATTTATCGCAACCAGAGCAGTGGGAGTGTTGTGTTGGACTTCTTATTCCATATAGTATGCTACATGAGACATGACCTGGAAGCAAAATTAGAACAAGTAGGGAATCCATGTTACACACCACTAACTGCAGCAAATTAAACGTTACTCACACAATACACCAAAGACAATGACTTGACTGTTTTATCGCTAAAAAAAAAACATGCAAAGTCCCGAGTATGAGTACAAACCAAGAATATACAAATGTACTCGATTTCGAATACAGACTCGAGTAATACAAGTCTGAAACGAAAATTGTTTCAGTTAACGCTTAGAGCGTATAGTACGTAAAAGGTAATGAGGTCAGTGAATTCAAACTTGGTGGGTATTGCAGATGTGATGTGTCTCCAGAGTAATTAAATCATAGTGGTCGATTATAGTGATTTACTAATCAAACGGAATATTCTCATTGATATTTATTGTCATACAATAAGCATGGAATATATTTAATTTACACTTGAAAGCCGCCGTAGCTGCCCCGTTGTTTCTCCCGTTTCACGCTGAATTACGAAAGAAAAAATAAGTTAAGAAATTGTTTTTAATTTGATCTAAATTTAATGCTATCACAAAAATGAGATTTCATACACTACAGATGTTCATTTCTAGACGCCAAGTGTTCGGCACGAATATAGGAGGAACTTACTTGCAAACTTCTGATGTTCACTTGTGGTCAATGTTCGGAGCAATTCGGAATTAACAGTAATAAAATTATTTTGCTATTTTGTTGATTTAACCAAATACAACATATCAAATGATGTCCCCGAAAAGTAATCTCTCTCAACTTTCCAATGGAGAGCTTTCTCCAACCAAGGAGTCTTGCTAGGTCTGTACTCTAATCTAAAGTTTTGAAGCGGTTATTTGTAGGCTTCGTCGCCTACCCACATCAGGGCAAGATCCATATTCTGAACCCTGTAACGTCCGACCGTCGCTACAGGGAGTCCCGTCCCATAACATTAAATCATATCTTAAACAACTGCCATGTACATTGCCTATTAGTTAAAAGAGGGATTTGAAAGGCTTCCTGAACACCAATGCTCAGTATCAGTGTCAAATTGCAAAACCATTCTTTAAGCCCCCTGGAAAGAAATCATTTTCCTAACTTTCCTGCGGGAAATCAAACTAAGGCATAGTATGGCCGATACCATACAAATAGATCGCCTTCATAAGGTTTCTGCTGTACCGGGCCCTTCACTCTAAATTAATTTAACTGTTATGTTACTTGTAAATTAGTAACTAGTAACTAATATGAACAGTTTAAGACTTGTAAATTTAACAATTAGTATTTACCCCATTATATGAATAATTACAAATATGATCATGCACATGTCTGTATGTAAATGAAAACTTAGTAGTTGAAGTCACTTTATTTCGTGAACTATGATCCTTGCAGATAAACCATGCAGATTTACATGTCAACTCAAAATGCAAGACTCGATTACCTAATGACCCAACGGAAGTCTCGATATATCGTTCATTTTAGTTAGTCTGTACATATCATGATTACAAATGGGTTTAAAGTTAGATGTATGCGAGCAGACACGAATAACTATTCCTGTAAAAAAACATCTTAGTGTAAAATGACATAACAGTGTAATAACTGCAGCGGCTGTATGATCCTAAAGAAGACAATATTCAAGAATTATACAAACCAAGCACGAGTTTGTTTATCACATTTCTCGTACAAATAAAGATTGTTTTTGAAACGAACTTTTTAAATTATTTATATCAGCGATGGAATTATAACTATCAAGGTTTCGAACAAAAAGTTAGCCCGCACTTTTCCATGTGAAATATTCATGTCACACGTATCACGTATTCACCGCTCATTTCCGACATAAGATTATGGATCATAAATATTCAATGACGTTTGCCGAAGTATGTAAATCTTCAAAGCTCAAAGTATTACCATTAGTTATGTCTGCACGGCTCCGTTCTAGGCAGAGAGCTGTCTCAAAATACATCTTGAAGTGGAACGTCCGTTGAGTGACGTACATGACTTCTATCGCAGTGCTATTATCACATAACGATAAGTGGAATTTAAAGGAGAAATAAAACCCGGGGTTTTCAATGAGCAGAGACTAATACTCTTACACCCTCTTTGAAATAACTAGTCAAAATTCCTTTCCCCGAATTGCCAGAAATTTTCTAATATTTTTTCAAACCTCCGTATTGGCGGCCATTGTAACGACGGCGTTTCAAAACTGACGTCAGCGACCCACATCGTAAATTAAATAATTACCCTCTCTGCAATATGAACTGTACACTTGCTCTCGGAGATTGTTCGGAAGTTGTTGCAAAATGCCGGAGTGCCAAGCATTTGGTTGTGTAAACAGGAGAAGAGAAGAATGAGCAGGGAAGGGGAAACGATATTATATTATTCCTGACGGGACAAGGTTTCCAGAGAAAAGAGAACTTACAAAAGGCACAAAAGCACCAGGCTTGCCCCTCCGTCACAGAACTGTTACTACTGTTGGAAGTACTAGCATCATATAGTAACTGCCAGTGTCGGTCACAAATGCGATCTGTTTAGCTAGCTCTAGGTCTCGTTGTCTCAGTTCCTCCACTGTGTATTCAGGCTTGATTTGAAAGCAGTAAAGTCCAAATGCATCCATGTTCCTTTTTTTCTCAGAAATTCCCGAGCCCGTAAAGTGTTTCGGAAGAAAACTTTGACTAGATATTGGCTTAGTTATCATGTTGCGCGTAGGAAATGTATGTGTTGAAATGCGATATATGTCTCGCTTACGTCACGAAACAAGCGGGAACTGTCGGAATTCAAACAAAATGGCGAATGCCAAGTGTGACAATTAAATCGATTTTTTGAAAGAAATGTTTTCAAGCATTCGTGTTGCCGCAGCCCTTTGTAAAGTAAAGTTTTCTTAATCACATGAGGTCCTATGCTACTTACCTATCTTCCCAGTTCAGTGACATTAACAATACGTACGGTCGAGAAATAACAGTCGTAAGGCCACCAAGAGCCGAGGGCGCAGGATATTATATTCAAGCACTTCTGGGCAAAGACAATGTCCGAGGTCGGACACAATGTATCGCTCCTTACGTTTTGATGACATTGAGACCAGTCGACTCTCAGACTGGTTCAAGCCTCTCGATTTGTAATAAACGTTAGCGCTAAAAGTTACCATAATGTATGTTGGCCTATGTGTTAAAACTGCGTAAGTTACATTATAATTCTATCATGCACTTGTGTCTCTTTTCATAAATAACTGATAGCCTATCGGATTACCATTGGTAGTTATTAAATATATATTCTGTATATTTTATTCCGTTACGTCTGGAAGTACTTAGTTTCCTTCATGAAATAAATACTTCCTGTTGGCTTTTTTCGCGGAAGAAATTCCCAGCGGACCATAATACAGAAACGCAAAACCAGTCACATACATATTTTAGTTATAAGAATACTGTATAAGTATACGAAATGCATTGCATCAAATATAAGGAAAAGAAGTTATATGTGAAAGACCGTGTAAGATATGCGAAGCCAAATCTGAATACTATATACAGCAGATTATGTATCCTGTGGAGTTTGAGAGACTCCACATAGAGAAAGTTTCGATGAAGAGTAATTTGAAAATGGAATCAGGCACTTAGCCAGGCGTTTGCACATGGGCACGTGCTCCCCCCTTGCAGACAACCATGCACCCACCCCATCTGTGTCACATCATGTGTACACTTTCACAAGTTACAGGACACTAGAAAGTTGTGCCTCTCTTAAATTGTTGGTGCACCTGGCTACGGGGCCTGAATGGAATGGTACATTTACTACCATCTAGTTTACTGTCTCCATTCTTAGACGTATGCACAGAACAGCCATTGACAAAGTTATGACTTGTCATATAGTATCGCACGAAAAGAAATGAAGAAGATAAACACTGAAGACTCGACCTAGATAGAGAGTTGCTTCTTTCAACCCATTGAATGGTATAATATAGGCGGGTCTAGCCTATAGAAACAAACATCCATTAGATCATTCTTAAACTCTGTGTTTGGAGCCTACGCTCAATTTTATGTTGCACCGTCAATGAGGATTAAGACGGTATCGGTTGGAAGTTTGCGATATGTCATTGTGATACACGACAGAAACCAGCAGGAAAGGTGCATTTAGGTTTACGCGGGAAAATGTAATCACAACAGAAGAAGCTGCAACAGGACACAATGTGTTTCTCTTAACAAATATTTTTCCCTTGACAAACATCCAATATATCTCCAATCATGGCATTATAACTTCTGTTCTGGACTTTTCCTCCGGCAGCATTTATTACTGTCCTTATATAGTTGAGTATAGGTTTGGCTTCTAAGGGGCAGCATAGTGATAATTAGTTTGGTCGAGTTTCTCTTCTCACATGCTATTATCATCTACGTAAAGGAAAGACAAACTCTTTGCACCAAACTCCATTTCTTTGCACTCTTTCCTGAAAAACATGAATGTTCGAAAATTAGACCGAATGACTGCTACTGACAAGCTAGTAGAAATGGACCGAATGTTGGCCGGCTATTAGATACCTGTTCGAGAAATGGCTTTGGCAATATTTCTTCAAGTAGATGGATGATGTTGGTCTGCACAGACAGTCATACACCTCAGATAGTCGCATTGCCTAAAGCCTACCCTACCTTTGCCAGAATGAGACTCAATTTACCATCTTTAATTGATTTGTGTCTTAACTACGCCAGCGTCTCGATTATTCTCAGCCAGCCATGAAGATTGGTACTAACTCATGGATGATTTCGTACGTACAAGAGTGGTGCATGAAACGCGGCTGGTTGTAATGTACAGACCATTTGACCTGAAATAGGTTTTACAATGGAAAGGACGATGGGAAATTGTCCAACTTATCTATGTCAGAAGAGGCTGTTTTACTGTTCTTGACTCCTAGGAATCCTTTAAAAAGTTGTTCTGATTTGGTAATACGGTACCAGGCAACTTCTGGAGTCCAGTTCTGCAGTGTCTTGGGATGATCGTCACGGGTGTATGCTATGGACACTTTGTCAGACAATGTTGAAGAGCTATACGGACACAAAACGTCTGATGAGACGCTTTTAACTACATGGAAATCATAACGACACTTAAAGTTGTACTGTAGTTTATTGTTAAATTTTTACTTGTTTTTTGTTGTTGTCACGTGAAGGGATTTAAAATTGGATTACTTACAAATGATGTAAGTGATCATCTATATATCAGGTATCAGTGTGACTGATTAAATCATACATATATAAAATGATGTTACATTTTTCAGGAAGAAAGATGAGCTGGTTTTACATTGTTTCAGCAAAATGAAAGCAAGAAAGATGGGAATTTGTGCACATAGCTGATTTATCGCAAGATCGAACTTTATTATGCTTACGTTTTGTTTAAACATAAATTGCCAGGAAAGAGGAGAATATATAAACGCTATGCAAAAAGTAGGGGCTAGGGGTTACACACACAGCAGTGGTCTAATTCTTGCCCGGTTGAATGCCCCGCCTCCCCCCCCCCCAATGACGATGGGAGGTGGGCATAACGAACTAAAAGAGGTCGTTAGAGTATTTTGAGTGTGAAAAAATGACTTTTCGTTCCAATCATTCTTATGACCTCTGAGCGTGGTCAGTGAAATCACTTTTAATGGTCAATGTTTCTGTGTAAGAAAATATTTAGAATGGTAATTATTTAACGCTTACTACCTGATAAACAGTCAGATAAAATGAAAAATCTGCAAATGTGTCAACAAGATTGGAAAGTAGGGCACACTTTCAGAACAATGTATGAATTTCATTAGCTTGACAAAGTTGCGTCTCATATAATAAAACGAAAAGCACAATGCTGAAAACTTTCAAATTTGCATTTAAAGGGACTAATAATGGGGAAATGTCTACTTAATGTTTTTCAACCTCCACCAAGAATGCCAGAAGTATTGCCGGTCATCTGAGGAATCATGTACCTTGCATGTATGCAAACTTTGTCCTAATTATGGTTCTTCAGAGAGAAAGCTTTTTAAGTTAAAAAATAAGTAAAAATAACACTAAGTCCCGCCCACCATGCATATTAATTAATGTCAACACTGTTAAAAGCAGAGGGAGAGAGAAAGGTGGAGAAAAGGGGAAAGAGGGAGAAAACAAAAGAGAGAGAATAAGAGGGACCATGAGCGGGGAAGATTAATAGAACAACGTAGAGAGATCTCACATGCCGCAGTGTGGAAATTGGAATATCTCATTCCCATTCATGACTAAGATAGATTTCATAGGCTTAGCGGTATATCTAAGCCTTTTGTCTCCCCCACTTTTGAAAAACTATCAACGCCGGCAGCCTATATAGAGTCAACCTATCGGAAAGGAATGCAACTACCAAACCGTGGGCTATGTATACAGGGGCAGAAATCGAACAAAATGTTTTTTGCCTTCATTCCCTTGATTTGGCCGCTGAATTCTCTAAATAGGACCGGTTGTGTTTCAGAAAAACTGGCGACCCTGCTGTAGGCTGTAAGCTTCAAACTGGTATCACACCGTGACACCATCCTATTGTTTGTTTTGTATTACTGGCTACAGCCACAGTGCCAATGATTCAACTAGGCCACCCTAGAATTAGCTTCTAATTTGAGTGAGTTATTACCTACGTGAATAATTTCTACCCAACGAATCAATATTAAGTTCTTCCTCCTCCTAAGATAAAGCCTTTTCCCAGTATTTTTAACAATTATTCATGGCTATAATCTCGGCCGATTGGATACAATTTGAAAGCTCTGAAGTCACCGTATCGTATAGCTTCCAGGGGCTTCGCCCCTGGATCCCACCAGGTTTACGCCACTGCTTGTAATCCTATTGATGCTCATTTCATACATTTAAGCTAGTAGACTAAGTTCTTCCTCCTCCTAAGATAAAGCCTTTTCCCCAGTATTTCCACATTCAGGCAGACGCAGTTGTTTCAGTAGACACTCCATAATACAATTCTTGTTTGCACACATGTGACCATGTGTAACTGTGTTCTTATTGGAAAGTGGTCCCAATGATTGAGAGATGGTGCTGTTCATTGCTCATTTTCACCAGAATTAGTGTTTTTTTGCGCCCAAAACAAATGCACCTCTTTGGAACACATTCATTAGGAATCAAATGGGGAGGCTTGATGCCATCAAATAAACAGGTCTAAGCAGCTTAATAGTGGGGACCAGCAATTTGGTCTTATAAGGTGTTTCTCCCAACCAATACACCCTATTTATAGACCCACACATGCCATCACCTGTGCATAGATTCCTTTCGCCTTCCGTTAGGAAATACAAATGTACCATACAATGTCTCCTCCTTCAACATCTAAGTGTGGGGGAATTATGACTGAGACTTGACTTGCCGATACAGCGATTTGTGCATGTTTTTGGTGTTCATTGACTGGTTTCTTAAATGTGCCATCATGTCATTTACCTTTAGCGTAAAAGTTATCAACAATTTATTTTGTTACCTCTTCTTGTTTGGGACATAAGTATGCAGTGTTCAGACTTAGTGCTACTATGATTTGAAATGTATTTGAAAGAGGAAGGGAAAAGTGCCTATTTTACAACATTTCAGTTACTGTCCAATCCACTTGCAGGATAATTACTTTTGCTAAAAGCATTGCAGTAGTTATTCACTGGATTCACATCACTTCACATGGTACCTTGGTTTCATTGTCTCAACCTTAGCTGTTGATGTGTTGTTTGGCTTATACCTATATAGTAAGTCTTCATCACTGCTTTCATATTTGGATCAAATGACTTGTGACTGCAAAACTGATTTGTGACTTGACAACAAATGACTTGATACGACAGTGTCCCTTTGTCTTATATAGACACATTCCTTCTGGATTTGTAGTCAGTCTATGTACAGATCTTAGGCAAGAGATTGGTTTGCATCCCAAATGAGTCAGGTAACAACATATGGTGTGCATAAAACAAATAACATAAGTCCCCTAGGTTCTTAGATTTAAACCAGAAAGCCAATTTGGTATTGTGATTCCTTGACATATAATTTCAAATAACTATCTGTCTAAATGTAGAGCGAGTGAGTTAAATCTGTCCAAGAAAAGATCAGAGAATTCTAGCGCTTATTTGTAACACTCCCTTGTGGGCATCAACCATTTCATTCACTTTTAAGGATATTACAGCATAGAATTTTTATTTAAAAATGTTTCAACATCCAGAAAGAACAGTCTTCCCATGTGAAATCTATACGCAAAGATTTATTAGTAAATCAGCTCCTTTCATCCCTTTCATAATTGTTATTAATTAGTGAGAGCTCTGCTGACATTGTTTATACACCGTGAAATATTTCACAACTTAACCAAAGCAAAAGTCATCTAGTATAAATCATACAGAAAAAGGCAAATTTTGAGCCCATTGACCGTGTTGACCCTGTGAGCCAAGTTTTCCACTATTTGAGATAACCTTTGATCCCTTGAAGCACAGAGGGTGAAAACTGATAAGGGCCTGCTGAGTTTCTTAGAGTGAGGGTGTTAAAGATTATCAACAGATTGAAACAAATTTCATTTCTAGGATGACTATATGTTTTGTAGAAGACTTAAAGAGCCCCTTCAAAAAAACTAAACTGAACTGAATTTGATCAAACTATGTTCAAAATCATAGCATTGGAGAATTTAACAGGTTACTTGTAGTTTTAATTTTGGAGTTATCTTGTTTAGGTTTTCAGACTTTGATACCTTTTAGCCTCATTTGACCTTTGACCTGTACCTATTTCAGTATGGTTCTTGCACTCACCAACTGAATATACTTACTAAGTATAAAGTTCATGAAAGATGTACTTCTGGAGTTATTGTGTACACAAGATTTTCAGACTTTGACTTAAATGTTGACAGCAAATAACCTGTTGACCTCCACCAATTTCAATAAGGTTCCTCTACTCGATATTGGACATCAACAAGCCAAGCATGAGATTCATCAAAGCTTCTCTTCTTGAGATATCATGTTTACCATGATTCAAGAGTTTGATTTCTGGTGACCTAGTATGAACTTTGATCCCAGTCAAAAACAACAGCAGACGAGATATCAGTATGTTGCATGTACATGCCAAGTCCATCCAACTTTGTAATAGTGAGTTTTCGTGTTTACAAGTTTTTGACCTCTGGTGACCTCAAATGACCTTTGACATTCACGTAAAACACTAAGATCATCTACTCACCAATACAAACTGCAACTTCCACTTCTTGAGATATTGTGTGAACAATATGTTCAGACTTTGACCCGTGCTGACCTCAAATGACCTTTGACCAATATCAACAACAATCCAAAACCAGTTCTACCTAACGTGAACCTACATAAAAAATATGAAATGTACCCCAGTTATCCTTCTGAAGTACGTTAGCGTGTTGACGAGCAAGTGCCACATACAGACACACATTACATACAGTAGATTCCTTCTGCCTTCGGCAAGGAATCAAAAATGCGTCTTTGTGTCATATAGTTGTCAACTGGTGACAAGTCCTCCTGGTAATACATTAGTGGGTTCATAACAACAAGCTGAAGACTGGTGATTTTAATGACTCTTTATTTATTGCTTGTCTTCTTGACAGTTTATTTAATGCATTGTCATGATGTCATCCACAATATCTTGTTGCTGCTCACACCAATACAAGTATTAGAAATAAATTGATTTTCTTCTAATTGGTGTTAAAAGTTGTTCCTACCTAGGCCTCTTGTAGAATTGCCAAGAAATCAGAAATAATATCTCTTTGTTAAGGTATCATACATAGATGATTTGAGGTTCTTCTGTAGTAAATGCACAACATCTTGCTGTCAATGCACAACCCTATCTCTTTGTTAAGGTATCATACATAGATGATTTGAGGTTCTTTTGTAGTAAATGCACAACATCTTGCTGTCAATGCACAACCCTTCTTTGGTTGAAAGACTGCCAATCTTGACTTCTGCAATTATTCTTAACAATAAAACAAGTGAAACATGAATAACTTCTGTGTGGGAGCAGATTTAAAAATTCCCACTATACATAAAACCATCAAGTTCAGGAAAACAGTCATTAAATCATCATATTGTTATCTCTGAATGGGGAATGAAATATTATTTTAACCTGGCTGCTTGGAAATCTATGTTCATATTCTCAAATACTGAGGGAGGTTACTTAAATTTGACACAGGTCACAAACACCATACTTCTTGGGTGATATGCATATTATGTCAGTTCAGACCTACACCATACTTTCATGTTGATTGTGTCACAGGATAAACATGATGAGCAGTCCAATTATGATTGGCACAATCGAAATTCCTCTGAAAATATGAACTGAAATCACTCCAATCCATTGTACTGTGCTTCAGTCAAAGAAACAAGAGCTATATATTTCAGGTCCATATAGGAGCCTAGCTTACATCCAAGCTGTATCTATACTCTGACTAATGGTGTCTTCATTCTCTCTTCTTAATTTAGTCCACATTCCTGATTCCCCTTTCCTATTGTTATTCCTTTCAATGGCTCTTTGTTTTTGCCTTAGAGATTTCTTGACCTTCGCTCTAACTATTGACGGCTCCATGATTGTTGAATGTGATGTTTTTGAACCGATGCTTGCCGTCTCCATGTGGCTATTGATGTGTGCTACATCATCCCTGTAAGGTTTCAAATCTTTGTTTCCTAGTGACTCCAGTTCTTCCTCACTGTCACCACTAATCTCTTCAGTTACTCCTTCCGG
Organism: Apostichopus leukothele; assembly: GCA_010014835.2. Lineage (NCBI taxonomy): Eukaryota > Metazoa > Echinodermata > Holothuroidea > Aspidochirotida > Stichopodidae > Apostichopus > Apostichopus leukothele. The sequence continues at coordinate 16,762 of JAAAKB020266818.1, forward strand.
AGCTTTTGAAAAAGGTACCGATGTTGCAGCTTCTTCATCTTCAGTTGTATGCTCTTCAGGTAAAGTTGATGGGAGTTTGTCAGATAAACTCTTCCCATTGCCTGATCCACAGGCAGCAACATCTTGGCTAGTTTGCTCTGCAGTCTCTTCTTCCTTCAGACAAAAGTCTATCTCATCTTCATCATCTTCTTTCTCATCCTAAATTAAATTAAAAAGACCAAACAAGAGCAACAAGAGTAATAACCATTTCAATGGTGACATGTCATGTAAAGTGCAGTGAAACAGAAACACTCATGGTTTGTTTCAAAGCAGCTGTTTGAATATTTGGTTTAATTTTCTACACTAAATCCAACAACAGTTCATTTTCATTGGCAAGACTTGGCAAATTTTATTGGAAATAATCAAGTAATAGGTACACATTTTGAAAATCTGTAAATATAATATATATATTTCTATATATATATATATATATATATATTTATATTGTATTACAATCCTTACCAGTTTCAAAGACAAACACAAACTTGACAAACAAGCTTCATTGAATGATAGTCCCAGTTTACATTTGCAGATTAAAACAAACTGAAAACCATAGCTGCCTTTGAAACTGCTATTCCCATTGCTTTCTTAACACCAATGCTTGTTAAACTATTCAGTTATCCTCTATGTTAACAGGGGACTATATACATAATCATGCAACCTAACCTGTTCCTTACCTTACCCCTACACAAGACAACAAACCTAGGCAGTGTTAAAGGTGTAGTAGGCCTAGGCTATATCACGCAGACTTATTGTTCAGATAACATGCCTGCTGAGTAATTAAGTGTGTCTAATTGCAACTGACAAATTCATATAAAATCTTCCTTCAACAACTGGTTATTTTCAAATATCATCATCATTTCAGAGTATTCTGACAGGTAAGGAACATTTAGAATTGTACAATGTGATAGGTGAAGATTTAACAATATCTTTCATAGATAGTGTACAGGTTAATTGCTACTTATGTGCACTGATAAGGTTTAGTGGTTGTAAGTGTTAAGTTTTACAAGCTTGGCATTAAGGTTTAATGCCACTCATTATTTGTAGTGATCAATGGAGATCTATAAGACAGAACAAATACATTTTAAGTTTGCACTATTATAGTGTGACTTTCAACATATCTACATTAGTTATCCTTGACTATGTCGTTTTGCATTTTAGCATATATCTTCACCATCTTATCCAGTCAAATTTATGTTACATTGGATCTTTACACTTGTTCCTTTCCAAATTGTATTATTTTCTTATGGGACTCGGTAAAATTTGATCAAACTTAGCACTTTTGGACAAGGAATTTTCTCTTTTCGCAAGAATTCCTAAGCACTCACGTGACTGCAGGTCACCCCCTTGACATCACTGTGCCGAGCCAGTTGAGGAAAATTCGCGATCAAGCTATTCACTTCAGCACTATTACACTACGTCAATAAGACACTCTATCATACTGTTAATATCAAAATGCCAACGATTGTGTAGTATGAGGTTGCAAAAGATTTCTGAAAACCAGACGGTTTGTAGACATTGGGGATGTGAGAAGACGTGAGAGAAGACCTACTCAACCAGCGAAGAGCTTAAACCTTTTTATTTACCTGTAAAAAGAATAATAGGCTATACTGGATCAATAATTTTGGCACAGACCGATTAATTCCATATGTCACGCCTGTTGTAAAAGGAGTTAGTAGTTGTTATCAGTAGGCTAAAAGTATGCTTTAAAATATTTGGTATGTATGCTATATCGTTTAGGACTGTGCATTTACATTTAATGATATAAAGTTTAAATGGCCAAATTTTTGTTCTTTTAAACGTTTAAACATGACCTTTGACCTTTACTTCTGTAAAAAAATAAGGTACATGAAATATAGGGTCAACAATCCGGTTTTTACCCTGACTGAAGTAGAAAATGCACAAAAGAGAAGTATTTTCACTGCTTCATATCATGCTGTAATTTCCAGATGCAAGAATGTTTCCTGACAATGGGTAAGGACTATCAACTGATCATATCACAGGAATTTGGAAAAGCATCATTGTCTGTTTTTAGCATGAAAATCTCTGTAATGGAGTGTTGTTAGCCCTGTACCGTGGGTTGATTCTTATGATATATTTATTTTTAAACAAATTCAATGATCTGTAGGATTTGGAAGAAATTTTGGGTCTTTTCAATAGAAGTAGTGGTTTCTTTTAGCAAGTGATGATCATTTTGGTACTCAAACGTTTAAACGATTAAAAGATATTGCTAAATCTTTAAATTGAGTTTCATTCATTTAAACGTTCACACTATAAACGGCACAGCTCTTTAAAATGATCCATGTCACTTTGTGCTCCACTACCATCCCCTTGCCTCGTAGCCCACTCCCGTTCATCTGTTGACACAAACACGTATGTATAAGCAGTATAGTCTACGCAGAGACCCTGTAAAGGTTAAGTCTCCCTAATGTTGACATATGCCTAAACTCACTAGCCACGATTGCCTTGTTAATGTGCATACTCAATTGTTTATCTTCAGCTGTGATTTACCCCATAGGTGCAGGAAAACAAGATCATAAAACAAAAGACTACACTGTACAATAGGCCCTGTGTGACTTAATTCTCTTTAGCACTACCAATGATGAACGATATGTATTGTACTGAGACGGTAAAAGTTTTGGCATTTTATAACTTTTGAAACTCGTATTTGGACTCCTATCAGGAGCTCTTTTACCATGGTGTTCCCTTCGCTTGTGTATCTGCTTTTGTGGAGTTGTGACTTTCTGAAAGCCTAACCTAAAGGCAGCGAGACTGGGACATACCCAAAGCTTTACATTTCATGGATTTGAATAATATTGCATCCACTGACTACAAACTAAAACACAATTAATTGCAACAACAAATGAAGAAATACCAGAGATGACTAAATATTTCACAAGGTAGGCATTTCAATTGCGGCAAGACCTCGATATCGTACGGCACAGTATGTATAGTAGTCTATAATAGCAAAGAATCTTACGAAATATGACCAGACTTTGAGGCAGCTTTTTAACCATAATTTACTTTTAATTGAAGAATTGCTATACCCAAAATGAGTTATTATTAACCAATGTGTGAACAATTGTAACAACCATTTCTTTCTCTTGTAGCTGCATGTTTATTAAAAGAGTGAAGTTAATAGAAGGTTCACTTTCTTTCTTACGAGAAGTACATGGAAAGTCCATTGTTATTGTTTCGCTGTCCACTTCGCACAAATGACGTCACACGGTGGACCTGTAGGTTCATGAGCTTTTACGCATCACATTTCTGGTCAGTGAGAATACGCTAACTTAGAAATCAAATTTCTCTAAATTACTGTCTTTCGACTAAACCGGAACCTAAGTATTGTTTGTGTACTAAAATATTTTAGTATGAGCCCAAAAAAAGAAAATTCTTTCCGCCTCCAGCTATGCATTTTAAGACATTTGTGGTTATAGCTAAGAAATAGTTGTATTGCATTGTCCTGGGGGTCACACCTTTGAATACTGCTAACATTTGTAATAAAAGTATCTCTGTGAAACTCCATAGAAATATGACTGTGCAAGACTACAATAGGTACAGAAGGTCATATAGGAACCACCTATCCTAAAATAGAAAAGCTCAAAACTTGACTTTCTAAAAATATTTCTACAAATATTTGCAATCATCAATGCATTAATACTGGTCAAAATCTTTGGTCTTCAAGTATATAGGCTGTGTAATAGTGCTATTACACAGCCTATTCATTGCTGTCAGCTGGATAAAAATTCAATATATACTCTTATTGTAAAGCAGTGAACTATTAACTGTACATAGATGTATTCAGGACAGAGATTGAAATCACCCATCAAAGCAGACTTGTTTATTCAGGTTATCTACCTATAACGTTTATACTACTTGTTACAATTCAACTTAAAGAGCTCGTCCAGTGGCAGACAATGAGACTAGTATACATGGAGGAATATTTACATAGTGCTCTGCAACACTTACTTTCCCTATACATCATATACCATTATTTGATACTAATGTTCTAGCAATCCTAATAACCCTTGAATGCTCCAGAAAGATAAGAGATGTGGTTTAACCTTTACATCAGTTTTGCAGATATCCTGAAAAAATGCTCATTGCTATAAACTTGCAGATTTGTCCTTGCAGATTACACATTTGGAATGCTTGATTAGCAGTATTTATCATTTGAAGAATCATTACCAATGATCCATTTGCAATTTCCTGTTTTGATGTTGTTCACTGCAGTTGCATGTTGCAGTATATAAAAGTAAACCAATATCTAAATATTCACAATTTTCATATATTATTGGAGCAAACTGTTAAAACAGAGTCTCGCCACAAAACAAACCCTTTAACCACACAAAAGCTTGATCTAAGGGTACTGATGGTAGTCATGGTTACAGATATCCTTGATATATGATTGGAAGGCTAAATGAAAGGTGTAAAGTACTGTATATAAATCTTTATTTCTTAAGTTCAAGATATCTGAGAGGTGATAAAGCCCTGCTCCTAAGAGCTATTAACACAAGATAGGTGGCAAACCAGAAGAGGAATCAAGCGGTAAAAGCAATTACTGAGAACAACTAAGAAGACTGACAAATTGATAACCTGGTTGATTTGGAAGGTTACTCAATAAACAGTACTTTTGCCATTTTAATATTATAATATATTTTAATATTGATTTAATTGGCACAGTGCCTTTTAGTGTGATTCTTAAAACTTGGCATTAGTTTCACAAATTTAAAGGAATAATCAGGTGGCAGAAAATATGGCACTACCAGAAAAGACAATTTAAATATTTCAACCTTGTAGGTAAGAATTTCATCTTGCTGCTAAACTCTAGATGTTTAAGTTACTTATTTATGCCAAATCAGTTCTTCAATATCCTACGAAATGGATTGCAATATCCTTGCATATAATACATGTCTTTAATTTGCTGGAATAATCTTCATGATTTTACCTGGAAATCAGATGCAATTGGAATGTTTCCTAGATGTCAATTTAGTATACAGGCCTCATCAACATGCAAATGTTTGTAAGGCAACAATATCTTCTATGGATAAAAGTTTCTTTTCTTCAAAAAATAAGAAGAAGAAAAAAAAAAGAAGATACTTACAACTCATTGGCATGAATATTTCACTCACTGTTTTATTGTCAGATTAAAATCCTACAAATATCCTTAAATCCACATCTTTGTGATTGAACATGCTCTCAAGTATTCCTGATGTTTTCACCAGGCCGCAAGTTCAAACTAGTACAAATAATACAAACACATTACAGCACTTTTCTTTGGAGGTCACCAGGGTCAAAATAAATTTGTTCAGACAGAAAGGCTCTTTGAGCGAGAACAAGTTTTCATGGGGGCAGAATTTGGGTTTACGAGGAACCTTTCCAATAGTGTTAGTCACATATATGTGTATTGTATCCTTAGCAGTTGATTGTAGGCCAACATAATATATTAAAATGCATTAATTCAATGCTGAATTGCATGAACAACATCCCAACCTCCACCATTAATGAGAAAATGTTTAATTCAGTTGTAGAAGAATTAGACCAGAATTTCAGGTGTACATCTCCCCTATTCAACCTCATACAAAACTTGACGAGTATTTTTACCACAATCTTCTATTAAGACCTAAATTTAAGTCTACAGTAATTCATATTCTCAATATATATCAGAGTGTACTACTTGATGTCTAATATGTTTAATTTTTAGAAATATCCTTTTTGGGGAAGGAATCCCAGTCCCATATGCATGGAAATTGGCTATAATGACCCAGGACCACATCCCTTACAGTACAGGAAAGGGGGGGGGTAGAATCTGGTCCTTCACCTTTGAAATCTGGCACTGCTTCCACTACATGTACTATGTAGTAGGCTGTACTAGTATATTCCAGTGACAAATTTTGTCCTGCAACAAAAGACAACAGCACCCCTACCCTCCCGTACGGTGAGACTGAAGATTTTCCTTGTTGGGAAACTACCATCAACATTAGTGCCTTCTAGGAGTCCTGTGGGGAAAAATTTTATAATACTCAGAAACTCCTCATGATTTCCTTCAAAACACATGACAGCCAAGGCAATTTGTGTGCTGTTTTCTGAACTCTCAAGTACGAATTCACAGTTTGGAACCACAAAAAACACATCAATGAAGAAATAAAAGATAATGAACAACCTCTTTTCTTAGCATACAGTTTGTAAATTGCAACGTTTTGGCTTGCTTGGTAAAAACAAAAGGCGATGTAGTAAGGCTTAATTGCCACACCATAGCAGTTTAGTGGTACAGTAGGAACTTCTAGGTAGCACTTGGTAAGGTACAAAATGGATCACAAATATCACAGAATCACAGCAAAATTGGCAAGACAAAGCCTTTATTATTTAAGAGTCAATCTCAACAAACAAAACTTAGTTAAAAGAGAACTTCCTGACCACTGGGCAGGAGAACTTAGAAACTTAATATGATTTTAAAATTGTATGGGATGCCATCCGTAAGCAACTATTTTTCTTCTGAAGGGTGCAATCCAAGCCGTCTAGACCATTGTAGACCTCTACATGGCCAACTCCAAGGGTTACTGCCAGATAAGAAATCTATCAGTCACCAGGGAGTTTCCATAACAACTTCCTGCAATAACTAGCAGGCACCGCAGTATCAGTCTTGTTACATAATATTCAGTCAAGTGTGTCAGTAGCTCTTGCATGAGAGCATTTAATAAGGTCAACAACCATGTAACAAGGTTACTGCCAGACTGCGATTGACATTTAGGATGCAACCTTAGATGAGAAATGTAAGTTTCATACACCAGAATATTAATGGCACAAATGTCTCAGAATTTGTCTCTGATATAATTTTAGGCTGAATAAATATGTAACTGTTTAAAATAATTCCATGTAGTACCCAATGACAAAATTTTAAAGAATTGCCCAAGAGATCTGGCAGCAGAAGTGAAAAACAAACATGTTGCCATCAAGCATTACAATATGTCAGTATATATATGCATTGAGGTAAAACTTTTCTTGCTTGCATTCCCATGTACTTCTCAGGAGAAAGTAAAGTGATGTTCAGAATTAAAAGATGTTTTAAATTAATTAAGAAATTAAACTCTTTACCCTACCTATGTCTAACCTAGTGATCATGTGATCAATAGTGGACCAAAAGCTTTTTTCCTTCACAATTTTTGCAACATCACTCACCAGCCATAATGTTTTGCTCCCCATTGATGTGTAGAATTAAGCCAATAAACTTGTAAATGTAGTATTGCCGCACGTTTGCCAAGTGGTTCAAGAGCTACAGTAGTCCAAGCTCAGTTTATCAGTACTTAGCTTTGCTAAGGAATGGATACTTTTATATGCATGCTACACAAGGAAAGCATGAACAGGCTTCACAGCTTAAGCTTTACAGATTTATCACATATATACTGTATACAGTGTTAACAGATACAAGTTATTGTGGCCAGTTCCTTCAATCTGAGGATACAGATACAGATTGCAAAGCTGACGTTCGTCAACATTCAATCTCAATGGGAGTTCACATTGTGAAATGCTTTGCCCTTCCCACATGCTATACATACATAGTTTCCATATGTGAAATGTAATGAGTGCTCATGAATTGTGTGGAGCAGTTTCCTTTGTTTGATAAATTTTCCAAACAATCAATTAAATTGTCATCATTTATATCTGCAAACGGAGTGAGTTAGAACATTTGTAACATAGTGGGATAATTTCACCTTAGTCATAAACATGTGACATGCATTTACCCCAGTCCAAGTTGCCTGGCATAGAATGTATGTTGCAGATGCCAAACTGACAATGTTTGCACACAGGTGTTTTGTTTGGTAGTTAAAGTGTATTACATTATTGACAGTTAGTAGTTCCATAACAACTCCCTGGTAGTACTTGGAATATTGTAGTACTTTACGTGCTTACATGTTTCATGTTAGATACAGAAAAATCAGTTTCAGTAGGATACCATCATGTTTGCCAAGTAATGGAAAAATAGTAAAAGACTTTGAAACAGCATACACATGCTAGAGCCTTAAATCATCCCAACCTTAAGACATCATAATACATATATGATGTGAACTCATTGACTATATTAACTGTGTGGAAATACTCTATAAATTTTTATAGGTGTGCCTCTGGTGATTCATTGCAAAAATACACTTAACATTAACACTGCAGATTTAAGTGGTAACCATTACTGACTGCAAGTGATCAGCTAGGTTCTTGTTCTTTACATATCAAGTACAGTATGAAAACTTAGCCTTCACACAAAATCAAAAATATTTATTAGCCCAATATAGCATTTAGACCTAATTATAGACCTAATTTATAGTCAGATTGCACCATCTAAACTCTCAATTTCTCTTTATGTAAGTGGGAGGACCACCATCCTCCCACCCTCCTAAATTGGTGTCTGATTCAATGATCCCAGGACCATACCCCTCCTTTCTAAACTCCTGGATCCACTCCTGATATTTTATAAGGTAATCGTGTCCACGGGTGAATGTCCCCTATTTTTAATGACCTGATTTCCACCATTTACAATTGCACAAATACACACGCTCATTCACTATCACAACTTCATAGATTCTTTTTGCCTTCGCCAAAGAATCAAAGATGTATTTGGAGTTTATCAAAGATAAAAAAGAGGAAACCGAAGGGATTTCTCTTTGAATATGTATGTATACACAGCTGTCAGTGCTAATGCTGATAACACATCATAAACAACAGAATGCGTATTACCTAGCAAGTAGAAATAAATGAATAATAAATCTGTTGTAACAGTGGAAGATCAACTGGATGCCATTATAATGCCATGCTGATCAAAATACGGGGGGAAAAAGAATTATTTAGTTTCCTGAATTAACTGGTGTTCATTTCTCTAAGTTGTTTTTAACAAGACATACACTGGACCAGAGATAATGTACATACTGTATACGTTATTGTGACCGGGATGAGGGATCGTACTTTAATAATTGACAAGAATATTATGATTCAGGTTTTTCAAGTATTGTAAGACCAAAATGGCAACTGTATTGGTGTTTGTTCTGATTCTCCTGATTTAATTTATAACATATTCATGGTAATATTGACACTGATTGTAACATTTATATGATTTTTCACTGTAAAACTTCAAGTTTGGACTGTATAAGGAAGATATTAAAATCTCAAATACACAGAATAATCTATCTAGAGGTGGTGGCCCATTGGGGTAACCTTAAGCCACGTGATTTACAGTTTACATGGATAAGAAACCCACTAAAGCTAGCGCCCTTTGAATTCCATGTCCCAGTAAATGTTCTGAGCTGCTACTGTAAGCTTTCTATGTATCCTTGTAGAATATTAACCAGGAAGCCAAAGGCTTTGTGATTCCTTGTCATATAATTTTCACTCAACTATCTGACTGGTATATGCAAGTGAGTTAACTTATTCAATAAAGTCAGAACCAGATGAACATGGATTTCCAGCTCCCTAGACTATATTACATACATTTGTAATACTCACATGAGGGCATCAACAAAATTTAGTCACTGATAAGGATTTTACAATACGCAATATTAGATATTTTCTGCTAAACTGTTTCAATATCTGGAAAGAACAGTCTTGCTATGAGGAATACAATCACGTAAAGCTCTATGAATACATGGACATTCTCATTTACCTAATTACGCTAACAAATATCACTTTCCCTAAAATCATCCAGTATATCACAAAGATACAGTGAATTTTGAGACCATTTTAGTGACCTGTTGGCCAATTGATGCTTAGACTGTGACAAAGGAGTGTGTGTTTATTAAAGTCCCCCAACACAAGAGTATGGATCCTTGGATTTTTTTCAAACCTATTGTACAACAATTTATATTGAGACCCTTTAAACTACACTACACTGAAATTGATGCAACTGTGTTAAGTGTGTTAACTGAAAGACTGCAACAGATAAATGCTGTAGAATCGCACAACTAACTGATGTTTTTGTACTTCAATGCACACGGTATCAGTTAAAACCTGTATTGTACAGTAGGTGTCAGTCATTTAAGAAATGTTTGCTAACAACATTTTTCTTGCACAGAACAAATGTTAAAGAGATAACAAGCAACACAGAATGACTGCACAAAAATATTGGCATTAAACCAATGGCATCCATGGATTGTCAATCTAAACCAATGGCATCCATGGATTGTCAATCTAAACCAATGGCATCCATGGATTGTCAATCTTCAACTTGACCCAACTGTCCTTTGGTTTGTGTACCATTTACAATTCTTGGTTATGGCTCTTAATCAGTATGAAATGATTGTTATTTCTGTAACTGAACTGATTTACATGAGTTTATGTAACTGATTGCTACATATGCACCAATATGGCATTTCCCTGGCTGTTTAGGGATTCATGAGAGGTTGAAAACTACGTACAGCTCCCCAATATTTCTGAACAAGTTTAATATTGCACACACTGCTAAGGGATACAGTAAGCTGTGTCATTAGCACAGCGGCTACACAGGACTATGGCCTAAAGGCCTGCATATCCATAGTTGCAACTAACAGAGCATTATGAGGAGCCCAAGGGATTTTATTATTAAAATATTCATTAAATTTTGAGACAGCAAAGAAATTGCAATGGCTTCAGTTTTCTATCAATTGCATTCAAAGTAATCAAATTCGGCTAGCTTCAAAAGTTGATCAGATACCCTAAGGATTTGATTAAAACCTAGGCATAGATCTTAACTGTACACCAAACTACACAGCAAATACAAAACAAGTACCCCCCCCCCCCCCAAGGGAAGAAGATAAAAGCAATTGTAGCTAGCAACAAATTTATAGGCAAATAACATGTCAAATTCATGCTTGAATTCAGCTAATAAAGTTTCCATTTTTACGTAAAACATTTTTATTTACAGCATATCCATAGACAAAACAATGAAAATACATAATTAAATTAAGCAAATTTTTGTACTATCTTTTAATAGTCTGTCTCTCCTCTAAGTTATTTACACCAGCTGACTATGTTTGCCTCTCATATGTTCAAGGGTGTCACCATGTGGGGAGGGGCTGGGGGTGTAGCACCCTTCATAAATTATTTTAAGTTGGGCCAGAGAAACTGCTGTCAGGAAAATATTGTGGTTTGTTAGGAAACCAAATTTTTTTTCAAGGTTTTTGGAAAAACAAAATGTAAAATCCCATTAGGGCAATTACGGTACATCATATCAAGGCTCATATCAGCATGTTCATTACACAAATGTACAACCTATATACAGTATACTTGTACCGTCCACTTTTTTTACCCAATTTCACGGAGCAAACGTCTGAAAACACCTGTTTATTCATTGCAATGGAAAGAAATGACACAATTTTGCAAGCTACATCGGTAAGACCAAAAGAAAGATACTATTCAAGAGAAGAAACCTAACACAGGCTAGCCACGAAATTGAAAATAGTCCTATGCCTAACAGTCGTAAACAAAACAGAGAGATTTGATTGGCGCATGATCTGTTGGGCAGAATTTCAAATTTTGATTGAAGTTTTTAGAATCTACAGACTCTTTAATAAATCTGGCGAATTTTATTCAGCTCAGAATGTGTAACGACAGATAACTCAATAAAAATAATGAATATTAATATGAAAATTGCATAGAACGGTGTCATTTCACTGAGCTTTTAAGGCAGTATTAAAAGCTGGAAAGGTCAAAGTTTAAATTTGGCAAACACACATTGAGACTTTAAGAATTGCTGCATGCCAGTTCCACGGCAGGTGTTTGACTGCTGGTCACTATTAACTACACTGGACACTCATATTGAGTTATGTACACGCCTACACGGTCCAAGATTCTTTTCAAGAGGAGCTGACAAGCCTGACAGTCATCTTTGTAGATGCTACAGTGGACATCTCATAATTTCTAAATTCATCTCCAAATTTCGACATGATATGCTAAAAATTCTGATGTGTTATCCGCAAATTTTTGAAATTTATCTTGAAATGTTGATGGATGCTGAGAGTCAAATGGCTCATTTGATTGTTCAATTGTTCACACTGCAGTTTCAGCATCCATGACAGTTGAGCTAGAAGTGTCTCAATTTCAAATTTATATTTCATATGTTTGTACAAGACAAATATGTCAATATAACATAACAGTAGGAAGCTTAACCTATGAAGGACACTAGAAAAACAGCAAGGATGTTATCTACAGTACTTATGGGTTATTCAAGATTTTGAGGTAAAAATACTAGCACCCCTTAGTGGTCAAAGCTTAGTGACACTGCCTTTATTCAAGCTTTAATGATAAGCTTGGAAATAATAAGGTATATCCATGAACATATCAGTCATACACGCAAAGCAATCATACACGCAAATGAGAAAATAATGGTCCCATTTGGTACAGTTTGCAAGTTGTTACCCTCAAAATGTTTTGGTTTTCATATGTTGTTAACCAATATGGCCAAATAATGGTATTTCCATATTAGTAATAGTAATGTTGGGTCACCCAACATTAGAAATAACTTGGCATAACATAGTTATTTCATTGTTAAAACAAGGTCACTTTGTCACATTTGCTGTCTGTCAAATTGACAGTGGATAACTCCTACATACCATAGCTTTCACAATATGGCAGTTTCTAAGCTCTCACTTTAGCTCATTAATTGTTAAGTTGGATTAAGAACCTTGAAATGAGTGTCTTATCTCCTAATATTTGTCTATGACTACCACAGTACAACTAGAGCAACTCTGTACAAGTACAGTATATGCAACTGGTAAAGGTCATTGTTGACTGAATTGTATAGACAGCAACACACTTAGATAAATCCTTGCTGGATGAAATAAATTATGCATAGTAGCCATTTTAGCCCTAGATGTTTGTAGACTTCATACTAAACATATGACCAAAAACATGTTTTGAAGAATTATCTATGCATGAAGTATATCTGTTTGGAGCAATCTATCCCACTGGTAAAGTTTTCATCTTTTAAAACACTGAAGATATACAAATAAATATTCACAGTGATTGTTCCTTTCACTATAGAAGAGCATAACAATTACTAGAAAGAGCCTTTACAGAAAACCCACTCGGTTTGGATATGAACAACATTTACCTCATGTTTGATGAAAATAACAAATATCACGTCATAACATTTCACTTGATTCATTAATTCAATGTTCAATTGTCACAACTGTGACACATACATTGTATTTGGCAGATTCTAGCTAACAAGTGGACACTCTAATACAAGAAAATTGATGAGGCATGTGACCAAACATCTGTACTAACACTGAAACACAACTGGTAAACTTTGCTATTCACTTGTAACACGAGTGGTCCTATTAACATATAAGGTCTTCCTAGGGTTTACTAACTGGTATAACAGATTTGTATAGACCATCAATTAGCTGATTTCAGATTCATTGTGTCCAAGAGGGTAGTAACGTGTTGAGAATTTATATCAGGTTGTGGACATCAAAGATTCAAATTAAAAGTTTAGCTTAATTAATAAGAATTAACTTTTAATATGATGGTTTAACTCTGCTAAATCAAAAATCAGTGTGATTTACTGATGTAAAGCATCAAAGAGTTTTAATGTTAGCATGTAGGTAGTCTACACTTCCTTCCCTTCAACTTACCATACTTCTATGGTATCTTTACAACATAACCTGGCACTAACCTTACCTTGTTTGTTAGATATGTTTCATTCAAAGCAAATAATGAAAGTTTCTTGAATCTTTGAACATGACTGTTTGCACTAAGGTGGATCCATATGCCAGTTACTGTGATTACAAGAATTTTACTGACTTTCACTTTGACCTCAAGAGATCCTCAGATGTACAATTTCAATGGGGTTCTTGTTCTCCCATAGGGAGATCTATACACCAATTCAACCATATTGACCACAAATGACATTCGATCTCCACTAATTTTAGAAGGTTTCTTTTACTCAATACAAATCCACATACCAAGTATAAGTTCACCCATCATGTACTTTTAGAGCATCTACAAACAGAAGCACACACACCATAACAACTGCATCAATTCCTTTTGCCTCTGGTAAGGAATCATTAATTGATCTGGGGGCAAAGGTGATCTCTTATTGGCAAAAGCATCAACCAGAACTCAATGGGCTCTGCAGTCCTAGCCACATTTTATATGAAAACATTGAACAGTGATACTGCACACAAAGCTTTTAGGTGTTGACCATAACTGACTTCAACAAGGGTCTAGCACTAAAGTGTATCTGCAAAACAACTATAAAGTCATGCATTACTTTGACTTTTGTTGACCTCAAATGGTCGTTCAAATTCTTAAAAAACAAGAGAGTTGGTTCATGCACTGTTTTGGCAGATTAACACAACAAATATTACGTTTTAAATAGGTTTTTCCTTTGGAATCATCATGCTTACATGATTTTCAGAATTTGTATATTGTTTAAACTTTAAATGACCATTGACTGTTAAAGAAAACATTAGGAATTTAACTAGGGGGAACCTACCGTAAATACTGCATAAGTCAATGTTAATCCATAGTTTAATAAAATCTAATAACTCAGCCAAACATTTCTATTTACTTCATACCAACAACAGAGCACACTTGGGTTAGATTTAGGACAATTTGTCCCTTTTGCTGGTGCCAATGTTTATCCTTTTGCTGGTGCCTATGTTTATGCTTTAAAAGATTCCCAGTCTTTGATTTCTGTTGGCCTCAAATTACATTTTTCCACAGGAAATAATAGGGTTGTTGTACTTGCTACTATGGGTTTACCAATACACACAAAGTGTGACGTTCAACCAAACTTTACCTAAGCAGTTACCTTGTTTTCAAGTTTTCAACTATAACCACTTCAAATGACATTTGACCTACATCTTCAATAGGGGTTCTTGTATTTACAAGGGGAACCTACATTCCAAGAATGAAGTTCCACCAGGCTACACTGTCTGAGTTATCATGTTTAAAGGTTTCCAGACTGCCCTCTATTTATCACAAAATTTTCACCTCCAACAGTTCCACTCAACTTTTTGCACTCACCAAAGGGTGCCACTATGAACTTCAACCAAGAATGGACATTTTGAGTTACAAACACACACACAAAGAATACAATTGAATACACATCCCCCAACCTCTTTTCATTCTAATAAGGGACAACAACATACAATATTTTCAAATTTGGTATTGATAAAGGATGTCAGATATCAAAACCTGCCTTTACCAACAAATCATGAAAAAGAATCTCCAAGATAAAACTTTGCAAACCAGAAAGGGTGATGAATGTCATTGAAAACAACATAGAAGTAACAAAATGGTTAACATAGCAATAACATTTTACTTTTCAAAGTTATGAAACAACCAATCTTGAGGTGTTCACTTCATTATATGAGGTCACATCCATTAATGTCACACTTATCAATATACAAGAAAGATTATCACAAATCCACCTCCATGCAAATGTGGGCCTGTGAGTTCCCACTGTCAGAGTTACCTACCACCCAACCTAATGAAACTACAAAAGCTGGTCTAAATCAAACTGTACTACAAAATAACAGAATATACCATTCAAGTCATTAACATGCTTTTGAATACCTTTCAGCAAGTTTGTGAGGTATAGGTACATAAATCAGTTCATAAAGTAGTCCATTCTGACAACCTTTTCAACACTGTTATTGGAAAGAAAGCAAAGTTGGTTGTTCTTCCAATTATTCATAAACTTACCCCCAATTCTGTCTGCAATTGCTTCATGTAACCACTGGCTGTGACTTCTATATCAATGTGACCTTCAGTGCTGTGACAAAATAGAAAGTAAACAACATATTATTCCCCCGTCATAAATGAATAGTTTGTTCCGTTATTACACGGAAGGTATCATATGAGAATAAAACTATAAAGTCAACTGGACTATTGATTCCTACTGTAGCTTTGCATTTGAGGACATTTAATGTAAACTTAACAAGTGGATCCACATACCAACCATACACATTTTGAGTTACTGTGATTTCAAGGTGTGTGCAGACTTTGCCCTCTGCTGACCACAGATAGAATTTTTGTATTTAATAAGATAGACCCTTATATCAAGCACAAAGTTCATTCAAACTTTACTTTTGAAATTGCTTTATTTTATGTTTTCAGACTTTGACCTCTATTGACCTCAACTGACCTATTACCTCCACAGACAACAACAGTGCCTTGCACTTAAGAAGGTAAATCCATATACCAAGTATGAATTTAAGTAAGCTTCACTTTTGCAGTTATCTTTGTTTTCTTCACATTTTGACATCTGGTAGCCTCAAATAATTTTGACCTCTACAAAACAAAACGGTTCTTGCATTGTGTTAGGTGCATCCACATAATAAGTGTTAAGTTCAACTCAGGTATACTTTTCAAAGTTATAATGTTTAAAAAGATTTAAGACCTTGTCCTTTTCTTTGACCTCAAATGACTGTTGATCTCCACAGAAACTAATAGGGTCTTTGGACTCAATATAGTGGATCAACATACCAAGTATGCAATGTATGTGTGATGTACTTTGAGTTATTCGGTTCACAAGGTTTTAAGACATTGACCTCTGTTGACATCAACTGGCCTTTTGATGTACACATAAAACAATATAATATTTGAACTTATCAGGTGAATCCATAAACCACCTATGAATTTTATTCAAGCTTCAGTCTTTGAGTTGCAGTGTTCACAAAGTTTTCAGACCTAAGCCTTGCTGACCTCTACAAAAACAAACCTTGGGTTTTGTACTCACTAAGGGAACACACATACAAAGTATCCAACATGCTCTTTTTAAGTTTTTTATTTTCAAGAAAAGAATAATAATTATCTAACTTATTCACTTTTCTTATAACAAGAAGATAATCCCTCCACCAAATTGTTAATTGTTGAATAATAAATGGTATAATTATATTAACATCAGTTGAAAAGTCTGTGTGTGAACAGTACTAGGCTAATGCTTTCCACTGTGTACCTTATATCAGTAAATACTGGATGCAATTCACTCTCGTACTTGAATCTTCTGGCAAAGAAGTCTCGAACACACTGCACATCTCTGTCAAAATACCTATAAAGCAAAATGGAATGCAGAGAATTAGTACCTTAATAGACAAATTACAAATGCTAACCAGTATACTCCATCTCAGTGAATACTTGCTAAGTAAGAGGCAGAAGGACTCCAGCTGTTACTTGCCATAACATACATTACGTATTTTGCAAGCTAACCCTGGCTGAAGTTCATACTGCAGATGGAGAGCAGTATAAATCTAAACAGAGTCAGTGCTTACATGGTTTGATGACTGGGAATCATGGGCACTGCAAACCTTAAATGAGCTTTCACCTATACCAAAATGTGGAGCAATTTTACATATCATTTGGGTAATGTACCATGCACATATAATCTCTTTGGAAATGTAAAGTTATCAAGATAAAGCACTTCTGATAGTTTGACATTTGAAGCTTTGCTGACCCCAAATGACCTTTGACCTCCACCAAAAATAAGGGTTCTTATACTCACTATAAGAAAGACACATGCCTAATATGAGCTATGTGATGTTACCTATCTTGGGATATCATGTTTACATTTGTGATTATAAGGCTTTAAAGTGTGTGACCTCTGATGTACCCAAATGACCTTTGACCTGTACCCAAACTTTCAAAAATTCCGGCACATTTTTTAACATGGTGGGCCAGGAAAATATTACACTAAATCTAATTTCAATCTTGAAACTACCACAAAATGATTTAGTGCCCGGAGAATGTTCATATTTAGCTTTTATTCAACTACCCAACTAACGCCACAACACTAGTGCAATTCATTATGCAATGACATTTCGTTATGAGGTGCCAAGTTGTATGACACATAACAGCATATTTCTATGTGACATTGATATGTAGTAATGCATAAACCGATGTCACTGCAAGAAGGAGAAATGCATGAATAACCACTGTAAGACAAATCAGCATGTATAGGTGGTCTACTAATATAACCATACCAAGCTTGAAATACTTCAACTTATGGTTGTCAAGTTATTGCAATTTGATGATTTTGACGTTTCACCCTGTGACCTCATTAATATTCATGATATGAGCACCAAAGTCAATAGGATTAATCAACTCATTATGGACCATCCACCCACCACGGATGGCATTGATCAATCAATCCCTTGTTGAGTTATCGTGCATACAAACATCTGTTACAAGTATAACGCTCAGCCCCGCCTCTTCATAAATATGCATGATATCAATTGCGAGACACATCAGCGATCTATAAGTGGTCTACCAATATCACCATACCAAGTTTGAAGAATCTCCAACTTGTGATTGCCATGTTATTGCAATTTGAAGATTTTGATGTTTGACCTTGTAACCTCATTAATATTCATGATGAGCACACAACCAATAGGGTTCATCAACTCATAATGGACCACCCACCAACCAAATATGGCATTGATCAATCATTCCCTTGTTGAGTTATCTTGCATACAACTAAAGTGTCACACTAAGATAAAAGAATCTTATCATAAAGATTGTACAGGAAATCAGTTTCATGTGCAGACGTCATACAATGACTTATTCATGTATTGTTAATGCTTGAAAATTCTGTCATAAACAACAGGAAATGTCAATGCGTAGGCTCACCTGAACCATTGTCACTTGTGACAATAGCACCAATTGTGATAAAACCAATGAGATGCAAATAAACTTCCAAAAAACAAGAAAAATTAGGATGTATTTGTCGAGATAGCTGAACAACATGTAGGGGCTTTTTTAACTTTATTAAGGCAGAATAGAGAGGATAGTACATGATATGATTCAGCTAATCCATTTTTACATGAATTTGAATAAGTTTTAATTCTTCTGCTTGCAGTGGATATTCAACTCTTAATTATTTGCAAAAACAAAGATTCCCACTTCAAACTGATCTCTCTAATCTATCCGGAGGCAAAGAAAGTAGGTCAGATGTGATCACACAGTCAGAGGAGAGGAAGTGAGATTTAAATTATACATTACTCGTGATAAAGCATTCTGAGCAATTTGTTTGCAGCCTTAAAGTGGCAACCACCTGGGAAGTCTGAAGTAGCAGCTTAACAGGGTTGACAAGTTTGTCTTATTTCTTTATAGCAACAAAATCTGATTTGTTTTATATCAGATATTTTTATTTAAATCTATTTATTTTTGATCCATGCTTTGTATGTCATGAATACATCAGTTCATATTTCAACTTCCAGTACATGATACACAGTAGTCATTAATGAACAGAAATTTGGGTTGGTAAGTTGTATTTACTAAAACAAATAAACAAGATTGAATATTTGATTGAAACGTTTTCTTATATTTCCATTGACTTTGTGCTTACGTACAGTACATCCCATGATATAGTTGACATTAACACATAAATGAATATGTTAACATTAAATGGTGTTGTTTGTATACACTGTACAGGATAACAGTAGTAATTTAATGAACAGAACAACCTATCTACTAAATTATCTATACAGTGAGTACACCGTTCATTTTGATATCTATCTAGTAGTAGAATACTCCAATACCCTTTTTTCCAGTTCAATTTCACTATAAGCACTATCTAAAGCTTGTAACTTTTAGAAAAACTGGTCCTTGCAATGCACTCCAGTACTAAAATCATATCAACACATTCCATGTACCATCAGATTCACTCAACTAATTCAACAGACAATCCATGGATACAATGTTGTGTTTCTCTCTAGAATGCCTACTATGGGTACAAGTGTTATGCGCTAAAATTTGATGGTTGTGTTGACAGTAACACACTTTCTCAAAATATGAAATATGGTGGGAACATTAATGTAATACATTAACAGTACTTTGTGGCTCATGTACTTTTTTGTCAGATGTTCCTGTGCATAGTTACCAAAAGATAAGTGGTGCTCAGTCCCAGTTTCACTTTTTTTTGGTGTTGTATCTGATGTTTCAAGTGTTTCCATATGTGAAAAGTAATTATATTTAGACGATAAGATTAGGAATTTCGTCAAAACCTTGCACACTTTGCACCAGTTATTGTTTTGGGTGTAGCAAGATGGTGCGAGTGACCTTCAAATTGCTGCAAAGTTGTCAGACAAGCAAAGTAGCTTCTATGTGATATATTTCTGTGGTAATTAGGTCTTAGGCTGTCACAAAGTAGAGGGAAACTCTTCACATCTGTAACCACGACTCCTTACTTTAATGGGTCTGCCATAGTTGTCGTCAATCTCAGGCTGGGAGTTAAGATAGTTCTTGAACTTCCAAGCAGCCAATCAGAGATATTTGAAATGTGATATGTGCTAGATAAATGTTGAACAAACTTCAAGTCTTGGCTATATGTAAAAATAAAATGTGCAAAGATGTTGAATAAGTATCATCCGTGATATATGTGGAGAATGCATTGGCCTTTACTGTACATGTCATACTTTTAGGCAGGCAATTTAGTCAGGATGCTGCTTGTTCGTACTACACAGCAGAGGGTGCTTGTATATCCAAATTACATCTTTACGAAGGATTACTTTGTGAATCAAAATTATGGTTAATCCTGTTACTTCTTGTTCCCATTTCAAAATGACTTTTGCTCCATAGTTGTCATTTCATCAGAATTCTGCTGTTTAGTTGTCCAACTGGGGGCCAATTCAGGGATTCTCCTGAAAGTTGAGTTTTTTCTTAGTTACACTGTATATGCTCGTAATCCTAAAAGTCATTTATGTATTTTATTTTTGAATATCTAACAAAATGCATGCCAATACAGACAACTGTGAGATATGGATATGTTGAATGTAATTAGAGGTG
Organism: Apostichopus leukothele; assembly: GCA_010014835.2. Taxonomy (NCBI): domain Eukaryota; kingdom Metazoa; phylum Echinodermata; class Holothuroidea; order Aspidochirotida; family Stichopodidae; genus Apostichopus; species Apostichopus leukothele. The sequence goes on from JAAAKB020266818.1 coordinate 37,555, forward strand.
AAGCAAACCCATCCAACACTATTGGCCTTGAATAAAATAACTTCCCAGAAACAGTCTAAGAAAAATATGGCACTCCTTCGGAGATATCAGTTTCAATGTTCTGTCATACACAGCAAGTTTTCATAGTTTTTACATTAACTACAATATTTATTTAGAAAACTAGTGCGCTCCGTCATTATCATAAGAGACGGCACTTCATAGCTAGAGCCAAAGCCTGTACATATTTGTTGCTTAGTTGTGGATGGTGTTTCAAAGACTGTGCCCGTTCCCTAATATTGGGGAAATGAAATAGGGAGCATATTCCGTGGCAGCACATCCCATGTTACCTTGTTGTTGAGTGATACCGGAGTTTACTCCACAGTGAGAACACTGGGTACACGCAGGAAAGTCGCTAGATGGGGGGGGTGGGGGTAAGTGACGATAGTTGGAAAATTGGAGTGCGACAGTCCGAATTTCCGACTGTCGCACTCTAGTCTATCTAGGCCTATTCATTTATTCCTGTGATTGTGCATGACCTAAAAATTGAAAAATTTCGGTCAAAATTGACCTTTA
>JAAAKB020266819.1:0-28123 GCA_010014835.2 Apostichopus leukothele
AGGCTATGGACGCTGATTGTATGTCCAGAGGTTCGAAACCGGTAAGGAAGGTCGTAATTCCACTGTAGGCGTTTGTCTGAATTTTCATTTTAACTGCACTATAACAAGCATTCTGTATGTATGAAGTTGTTGTAGGTGTTTGCAATGATTTATGATAACCACATATTTATACTGAAATGAATGACACGAATACACAAAGCCTTAACAATCCCATTTTATTGCACAATCATTCTTAGGCCAGTTTCTGGCTCAAACCACTGCACAAAAGAGTTAGCAGACTTACTTTGGTGTTGGTATTCTTCCATGGGTAGGTGATGGCTGCCTCAGACTTCCCTTTGTTGGTGAAGCATGGTTACCCGAAGGGGCTGAGGGTTCTCTCAAATCGGGCTCGTTTTCTGTACAGGGTGTTGGTGGGGGCGGAGGTGGTGGCTCACTCTCTGTACGTTTGCTGTTATACGTTCGGTTCATTTCAGGAAGACTGCCTTTAACACTTGAGGGTTGTTCAGAGGGTGATGGTACTGCACAGGGAAAAAAAGCATTTTGAAGATTTTTAATTTTACAAGTAAGGCCACATTCTATAGCATATACCAATCATATACTTTTGATATATGACAGACCTACCATATGCCTTAAGTATAGTTTAGCTAATTATTTGTAAATCCCCTTCTAACCTAGATGAGATACCTACCAATAGCCCAGAGGGTGCTTACAATGTAAATCCCCTCCACAGTATATGGCAGACCTATGTGCCTTTGATATAGTCCGATATACTATTTTTCAACGCTATGCCTACTATGTTGCCTCTTGACTTGAAGCAAGTATTTTGTTCGCCCCCCGCCCCCCCAAAAAAAATGAATGTTGATTAGCCACAGATTAATTTATTCTATTAAATTACACAAACTTTCTTAATATTAGTATTATTCACATGCAAGTAGCAATTCGTAAGTTGTCAAAGTTATTTTTTTGGTTGTGAATATTTGAAATGAACCTAATCAAGCTAATCAACTGCACTACCTTGGAATTTATAAACAGAAGCATCAAATATTAAGCACTAACATTGTAAATGTGAACATGTGGAGAGCAGTTTCAAATTTATTTATAACTGGACAACTTTAATCCTCCAAATCATTCAGAGTACTGCTAATAAGGTCTGCACAAAATTAAACATTTCCAAAAGACAAGACGAGAACCTGCTAAACACAATGTGTCCTCTCAAACAATTCATTGTGTGTCTCACATTTATGAGGGGAGTGCTGCAATGACAGACATTAATGTACAGTATACATTTAACTGGGCTCAGGATCTTCAATAAAATGTGTCCTCTCATACAATTCATTGTGTGTCTTTCATTTATGAGGGGAGTGCTGCAATGACAGACAGTAATGTACAGTATACACTTAAGTGGACTCAGGATCTTCTATAAAATGTGTCCTCTCATACAATTCATTGTGTGTCTTTCATTTATGAGGGGACTACTGCAATGACAGACAGTAATGTACAACTTATACATTTAACTGGGCTCAGGATCTTCAATTAAAGGTGTCCTCTCATACAATTCATTGTGTGTGTAACATTTATGAGGGGAGGTGCTGCAATGACAGACATTAATGTACAGTATACATTTAACTGGGCTCAGAATCTTCAATAAAATGTGTCCTCTCAAACAATTCATTGTGTGTCTTACATTTATGAGGGGAGATCTGCAATGACAGACAGTAATGTACAGTATACATTTAACTGGGCTCAGGATCTTCAATAAAATGTGTTCTCTCAAACAATTCATTGTGTGTCTTACATTTATGAGTGGAGTGCTGCAATGACAGACAGTAATGTACAGTATACATTTAACTGGGCTCAGGGATCTTAATGGGAAGATTCAATTAACTCTGAAATTCACACATGCTTTGCATCATTGGGTCTATCGAATGAGACAAATACAGATATAAATAAGAGATTTTCCGTAATAGGGACATGCCAAACTAAATGAAATACATGCTACAAACTACTCCAACACAACAATCAACTGAGCAAAAACAACCACTTTAAAACATTTATGAAGCCTCTTCTAGACATGCCGATACAGCTGTTACGTAAACACAGTCCAGTCATTCGAAGACATCGTCATGCGGTTCAGGAGATGGAGGGGGCAGGGGAGCAGGAGGGATACCAACCGGACTTACCCAAGGCAAGTTTTGGAAGATCAGAGGCTTGAAGGTGATCTCCATTATTCATGCCAGAGCCCATGCTAAGTTTGGCTCCATAACTATGTCTCCTATGCTCTTCTGTAACACAAAACATCCAAAACCTGAGAGCCTAAAATGGCACCACATGACATCTGTACATTTGATATACAACATTCAGATTGCTGTTATGATTAGCAAAAACCGGTGCTATATGGTAATCCAAGCATTATTTAAATCTCCAGCATAATTTCACATACATAAAAAAAAAAATAATCATCATAAAATAAAAAACAATCATAAATAATAATCATAACAAATCGCTTTTCAAAAATATTGAATAATGATCATACAAAAAGTATAGTTCAGCAAACCTTCCAGGAGTTGAAATGGTTGAAAATTGTAACATTTATTATGAATTATGCAAAATGTATAAAAATCTCACCAATGTGTTGTTCAGACCATGATGACCACAGAAGTCAACTATTGTTTTTATTTCATAAAATCGGTGATAAGAGTACATTTATGGGTACTGTTTTAAATGGTACGTTTTCTCAGACCTTTTGTACAAGCCTGATACTTCATACATTGTTGGTAAGCTTAGATAGTGTTACTTCCCACTTGAAAATTTTCTATCGCAACATATGTACTTGGAGCCAATATGTTAGGTTCAATGTTTGTAAAGCAATGTCTGTTTTGTTGTGCACTTGAGTCACACAATAGGAAGGCCAGTCTTGACTTTCAGTTAACTAGATAACACACATCTAGAAATGCAAAATTATTTTATATCAATCAAGAGTCAAAGAGTCTTCAATGTGATCTTATCTGGTTTCTAGTCATGGCAATTCTTAACATTTTTCCACGAATATGAATATTTAGTAAGAAAAGAGAGTGTCTATGAGGACCTGTAATCTCCAATATACAATACTCATTAACAGCATGACCAAGATTAAGTGTCTGTATTGTAGCGTCTCTCTCAACATAAAACATAAAGTTCTGGTATGGCTAATACAAGCATGCAATATCATAAATAAATAATTCAGTGTGAACCAAACTCATTTCAACACTGCCAGAAAAGGCAAGAAATGATACCTGGGAATGGTCACCTATCCCACAGGCTGTCAGAAATAATAACAATGCAGGGATATAAAATTCAATCCTCTTAAACTTCAGTTCTTTCAAGCACTTGAAAACTTTAGCCTGGAAAGCTTAATATACATGTCGAAAAAACTCATTAAACACTGAGCAGATGTCACCATTTTATTTATCACACCTTTGAAGTAATTTATTTTGCTTTGGTTTGTGTCATCTTCTATTCTTAACCAATTACAAAGTCCTTGAAGGATACATATTCTTCAAATTTTGCTTTCTTTTCAGATTTCAAAAGGCAAGGTTCTTGACATGATATTACACCAGCTCATCACAAGCTTGGATCTTGTTTGCCTTAAATTTTTATTATTTTCTGTTTGCTAACTTCTTACTTGCCACAAACTTGCCACACACGTGCCACAAGCTGAGTTTCACTTTACATCCTATTCATAAAATTTGCCAAGAATGCTTGCTGGAGAGGACGCAACATAACCTAGACGTTCTGAAAACTACTGACCCTTTTTAGCTCTCTCAAACGAAGGTCTCCTCCTCACCACCCCTGTAGCTGCTGTTATCTTCTCTGCATCTCCCTTCTCCTCCGTCACTCCTTCCATGCTGCCCTGACTGGAGGTCCTCGAGGAGGAATTCTTTTCAGATGTTGCTGGAGAGACTGTCATCTTCGTCCTTGGGGATGTGCCCGGTGATTGATGCAGAGCTTGGCGCAAACCTTTGAGAGAGGGAGCCATGAGTTTATCGATGCACATTATGATTGTGTTTTTTTAAAGCATACAGTGATCTCTGTTTTAAACGTAGCAACTATTAGATACACAGTATCAAAGCCTTCAAAGGGCAATCTAGCATGGATCTGATGATATACAGGGTGCAATGTCCTTTCAAGTCTACATGGAGGTTGTATTGATCAAACTAATACTAATATGATAGAAATTTAGCAAATGGGAATCATGTTCATGACATGGCATCACTGTAGATGCCACATGGCATCACTGTACATGCCATCACTGTAGATGCCACATGGCATCACTGTAGATGCCACACGGCAACACTGTGGATGCCACATGGCATCTCTGTAGATGCCACATGGCATCACTGTAGATGCCACATGGCATCACTGTAGACACCACATGGCATCACTGTAGATGCCACATGGCATCACTGTAGATGCCACATGGCATCACTGTAGATGCCAGATGGCAACCCTGTAGATGCCACATGGCACCAATGTAGATACCACATGGCATCACTGTAGATGCCACATGGCATCACTGTAGATGCCACATGGCAACACTGTAGATGCCACATGGCATCAATGTGGATCCACATGGCATCACTGTACAGTAGATGCCACATGATGGTATTACTCACTACCATCATTCATCAGGAGACTGGTAAGGAGAGATGGAATTCAGCAACAAAACAGGTTGTTTTCTGTGTTTTTTTGTCAAGCATTTGATATTTATGTCACTTTTTTGTTATTCATATATAGTCTTTCATGCACAACACCAAGTAATGATTTTGTTTTGAATTGTAGATAAAGAGATAAGATGTTTGCTCCAGAATTTAACTACTCACTCTCCTCTTGCATTTTAGCAAGAATCTGAACGTCTGTTACATCTTCCAGCTTCTTAAACAACCTCTCCTCTCCGCTGGTCTTCCTCTCGTGGGTCTTGTGAGATGGAGAGCTCATTGGTTCGACTTCATCTGTCAAAGATAACAAATTATAACATTCTTTCTTTTTAAAGTTATACCAAACACAAGAGAGTTGTTCCTCATCAGCTTTAATAAAACAATGTGATAAATAATTGTTTCAAGGTGATAATTGTTTTATGAGCAAAATGGATAAATCTTAACCTGTGAGAGAAACACTCATGAATGTGAATTAATATAGAAATTAGTTCTGGAGATTTAGCGCTACAAATTATGTTTGATATTTGTATGTTACTGGAACACAATAGTTGATGCTTACTACGGTATGTACAGTATAGGATGAGAGCTAAACTTCAAGAGGCCTGGAGGAGATTTCCACTAAAACATATTATTGTCTTCATCAATAGTCTTTATCAACAAACAAACTACAAGTTGATCAATGGTAACAACGTAGCAAACTGTAGCAAAACTGTCCTAGGCAAGAATTTGGTATAAAACTGAAGACAGAGACAAGCCAGATTTAAGGATCAGAAAACGGTCACATATTAACATTCTGGAGTGATGACCACTCAGAATGAGGGATTTCTGGGAAGATAGAGCAATCCAAAATTACTGTAAAACGCATTTGAGGTAGCAATAAAATTTGGGCCCACCCTAGCCTAAAAAAGTGTGCCCGGATTTTCTTTGGCCCAGATGGTCCCAAAAAAGGTAGGCCTAATTGTTGTTTCAAAGAAAATGTACATGTACTATGTAGTTACATTACCATCCCAAATATAAACTAAATCGAACATACGGTTGCAGAGATATTGCCATTTAAATCAATTTCTGTTAAGCCCAGCCCACTCATTAATATTCATGAAATGGGAATCAAACTTAATAGGGTACATCTACTCATCATGGGGCATCTACAGTATCTATCAAGTATGACATTGACCCAACTTGTGCTTCTTGGAGATATCGTGTTTACAAGCTGACCGTCACATACATACACAGTACACACATACACACACATCCTCAAATACATGCACCCACCCCAGCACGATTGCCAAGGTAACTGAGCCTTTAGCATTTTACAGTAACCAAAACATGTTGGTCCAATAGTGCTACCTTGTCATTAGAAAACAAATTTATTTACAGTTTGTATGTTGGGTTAAGTCAGTTTAATTTGTCTGAACTACAAATCTCTCAAAAGCATTCTCGACACTTCATGCTATTTCACAGATCTTCAAATGAAGTTCAATTACAACAATGTTATTGGCAGCAATTGATCAATTCTGTATATTTCTGAGAGAGAAAAAAACAGTGTGCTCTACAGTTGAATTATCACAACTTTACTTCATTTGATTTATTCAGGGATGCTCTCCAACTATATTTAACTACCAAAAAAAAAAAAAACAAGAATATAATTCCACCCAAAAAATCTGTCAATTTTTATCATTGCTTTTACCTCAAAATATATTTCTTTTCAATTAGAAGCTATTGTGTTGTATCTCGGAATTAATGACAGCCAAGCAAAACGAAAACAAACCAGTCGACGAACACTTCATGATATGTTAATTAACCTCATCAGTGAGGACACTGAACCTCTGTTTAAAGACTTGATTTTTTTATTATTTTGTTTTATTAATCTGCATTAAACGTGGTACAAAACACAGTCAAAATTGTCATATGTTAGTGAACAGTAATCTCAAAACATTGTCGCATATCTTCTTTGTCACTGAAATTGCTGTTTTATCCTTTCTCCTTCAGTTATTATCGAGATCAATCTGTCAAAGAAATCCGGATAAATCTTGTCGACAAGCGGTGACCATCAGATGCATGTACAGTGTACAGTATGACCATGCACACTCTCGGTCGCATTTAAAAGCCAAATCCTCACGACGAATTTGCAGAGACTCGCTTTTTTCTCATCGTCCATTAACTATTTAATTCGCAATTATGCCATCGTGGTATTCTTCTTCAATCGGATGACTCATCCAGGAAAACCAGTCAAGTTTCCTTTGAGAAGCCTGGAGGCACATTACCCTGCTTCGTGTATTTGTCAAAATTAAATTTCTGGAGCCTGTTTTTTTTTCTTCCAAGTAGATTCAAGGATACAGAGATATTGTTGAATGAGTAATTAGTGAATATTGACCCAGTGTCCCCTATGAACAATCTCTACAATAATTTGCCAGCTTTGACCTATTTTTGCCATCTTAATTCTAGAGATTAGATCTAACATGTGCATTTGAGCATGTGTTGGGTTATTTAGACAGACAACGCTAGCGCTTATTAAAGCCTCGGTCTTCACTGCAGCTGAAACAATAGACAGGGCTGATGGAGAACAATAGTAATTTACTAAAAACTCTTTGGTCCGTGGTGTCTTATACGAGGAACCTAGCAACATGGTTCTGTATTATTAAATTAGAATGAGTGAGTTGGTCTAAAGCTAAGCTACTGTACAATAATCGAGTAATGCCCACAAAAAACTGTATCACACATTAGAAAGAACTACCCACGATAAAAACAAACTTAAAAGTTATAAAATCATTAACATTATCATTCGTAGCATAAATTTCAAAAATTTTGTTAATATTTCATCAAAGCAGAAACAATCATAAATATGTGTGAATTATTTTATAAAAACCTCACAGAGGGAAAGTGACTAGGATCTTTAGACAGATTAGAGCACAGAACACCAGGTTACACAGAGTTCACCCACTGAACCACCAGACTAGTTACTCCTCAATCAACACATGGTTACACAGAGCTCTACCCGCTGAACCACCGGACTAGTTACTCCTCAATCAACACATGGTTACACAGAGCTCTACCCGCTGAACCACCGGACTAGTTACTCCTCAAACATTACCAGGTTACACACAGCTCTACCGGCTCAACCACCAGATTAGTTACTCCTCAATCAACATATGGTAACACACAGCTCTACCCGCTGAACCACCGGACTAGTTACTCCTTAAACATTACCAGGTTACACAAAACTCTACCCACTGAACCACAAGACCAATACTCCTCAATCAACACCAGATTACACACAGCTCTACCCTCTGAACCACCAGACTAGTCACTCCTCAATCAACACCAGATTACACACAGCTCTACCCTCTGAACCACAAGACTAGTTATTCCGCAGTCATTCCGGGAGACTATGAGAGTTAATCAGTAAATAAGTTGCTTTCGGAGTTGTTCAAAAATAATTTAATTTCTTTACCAAAGAGGTGTACTTGACCATTACAGAGTTCCACTGCCCCATAATAAACCATATTTTTTACATTAGTTCACCAAACTTGCATAAGTAACAATGAAAATATGTACAGTACATTTACACACATCAAAGGTTGACAACAACACCATTTACTTTACTGTACATTTAAATTTGTGGGACACAAACTCTCATCTGTAATAAAATTACTAATATCAACAAATACTTCGGGGTGCAGCCAAAATGGCTTGAATATCATTAGATTTGAAAGTACTAAGTTTACATGGTATGGTCAAAATCATGCAGAATGGCAACCCAATCGACAGCTTTAATAAGTTATCCTAGTACTGTGCGTCTGGAGACTTGGAGAACAACAGTAAAAAATTGGTTTTCTTTTTTGGCTGATTATCCTCCATCGCAGTCAGTGTAAACAAAGAGATATGTCATCATAAACATGTTAACATCATAATAATGGTTAACCTCTAGGCTCTAATATTGATAATGTACAGTACACATACTGCCAAGCGCACTGACTTGTAGAGAATGTCAATAATGAAAATATTTATTGATTGTCCAGCGACAGGATGATTTCAGCACATTTGGCAGACAGAGCCAGCTGTCACCATCTCTAAATGATGACGATGGCGATACTAGACTTCACCGAGAGACAGCTTAATGATAAAGTTCTGTGATTAACTGCTCTCAGATCGCAAGCAGTAATTAACATGTTTGTAGTACTGTACAAGTAGTTAATCAAAGATAGTTGTCAAACTGTAAACTAGATTCTACAGATGATGTCCATTAGAAGATGACTATATATAATTCAGTAACACCAACAGTAATCTTATATATAATATCTGTATAAGTATGACTACAGTGCTAGACTTACTGTACTTACAGAATAGAGTTTATGCTTAAGATTTGTACAGGACTTACACTGAGTTGAGTAATTAATATATTGTATACATACAGTAGCTTTACAGAGTAATGTTGAACTCAACTGACTGTAGTTTAAACAGCTGGGCGGGTGGGTGTCTGAGACCAAATGTTATCTGTAATATCTACATCAGTCCACAGACACATTTGCTCTGCCTTGCAAAATTTAAATAGGATGTGAAAAGTTTGCACACAATTTGCCTTTCTTATTCACAACCTACAAACAGGGACATTGATAGCTCTACCATTGCAAGGGGATATCGACTAGAAAACTCACAAACAGATGTTTGCATTATAACGCTGCATTATTCTTTTCTGAATAAACACACTGAGAAAATAAAATATTACTCAGTAACTCTTTTGGAAAATTAAGATGAGTAACTGAAGTACTAGCCATTAAATAAAGTGACAAGTTTCCTCTATATAGCAGGCTACGCAGCAATCTGCATTTAAAACATAATAAATACTACTCTAGTTCACATCCTGTAAGACACAGGTCTATTTTACAGAAGTTTTGGTAATAAATTTACATTTATATAATTCAGATGGTAATTCACTTGATAACAAGGTTGTTCTACATTGAACAACCATGAGGTTAAGGCTATCCTATTGCAGGTAGGTACTGTAGGTCTGCTGTGAACTTGTTTCAATGTATGGCTGTAATAAGTTTTGAAATTTCTGTTGAAAAGATAACTATCTCTGACAAAGTATAAGAAACTTTCTGCAAAGATGTAATATTAGTAATTACCTACCACTCCATGATATCTACAGTATTGTTGTACTAAGAATATTTGTGCACGGTACTATAGGAGATGTATGATTTACTGTCTAAATACTACAAACTTAACTACTGAGAGGCAGTACAGTATATGACAGTATGTACTGTGTTACATGTATAAATTGCTAAAAGGGTACAGCACAGTATATATATACTATGTTTGTATGTATGTATACATGTATAAAGTGCTACAGGACTACAGTACAGTATTTGACAGTATACATACTGTGTTTGTACGTATGTACAAATTGCTATAGATGCAGCAGCAGTACAGTACATGACAGTATATACTGTGTTTGTACACATGTATATACTGCTACAGAGGTACAGTTCAGTACAGTATAGGCCAGTATATACTGTGTCTGTATAAATTGCTACAGGAGTACAGTATGTACAGTATAGGCCAGATTATACTGTGTTTGTATATTGCTACAGGGTTACAGTAAAGTACATGGCAGTATATGACAGTACTATAAACTGTGTCTGTATACATGTATAAATTGCTACAAAGGTACCACATAGTATATGACAGTCTCTACTGTGTTTGTACACATGTATAAATTGCTACAGGAGTACAGTATAGGCCAGTTTATACTGTGTGTGTATGTATGTAAAAATTGCTACAGGCATACAGTACAGTATGACAGTTTATGATGTGTATGTATACATGTATATTGCTACAGAGGTACAGTACAGTACAGTATATGACAGTATATATGCTGTGTCTGTATACATGTATAAATTGCTCCAAGGGTTTACAGTAGTATTAAAGCAATACAAATTGAAAACTTAACCTTTATCAATGACCTGTATATTTGATCCTCACCCCTTCATTCTTAAAGTTATCAAACTGAATGATTTGTAATATTCATAGGAAACCATACAGTACCATATTACAAAATATGTCAGTCATTATTAATGTACTTAAGGGAAACAGGAAAGATGTAATTGGCAGGTAATTGATACGTCGTTACTAAACTTGTTTACTTTGTACAAACTATTTGTTTTTCACACTGTAGTTCATTCTTTCTGCTTTCTGGATTCAATTATTGTCATATAATTTAGTTAAATTTTTCATAAATTACAGTAACTAACTTTTAAAAACTTAATGGCATATTTGGATACCTTCAAAGCATACACATTTATTACATAATCTAGTGTAAATGTTACACACTTAGGACTATATAATGTACCGCCAAGAGACTCATGTATATACATTAAAGACCAGTGGCTAAACAATTCAACAAATCTTTCACCATCTTCAAAGTTGGGAGATGAGGAACAGATGATGTCAATGAATATATAGCCAATCACACAATGGAAAGCCCTTTTCATTCTTAAGTTTTAGAGACAAAAATGAGATTTCTAGCTGAACCGGGACCTGATTTTGAAGCAGTCAGATATGTAGCATCTCCAACATAACTATAAACCCTTCTCCTTCTTGAAAGATTCACAAAAATACTGATTGTTATGCACCACACAAAGAAATTGGAACTATCTCTTGATGCCCAAATTGGTGTGATTCAGTAGTACTAATTACGAGCACTCTAAAATCACTACATGGAAGAACACACCAAGTAATTGTATTCAAACTATAGACCAAGATCAACTCTGCTGTGATCAATGGAGAGCCTATTCATGAGTAAAATACTGTACTCTAGTAGTCATGTTACAGCCAGGTTCACAGGCTGCAATCTTAACAATTTATAGTAAATGAACTGAAAGGTAGTGAAAGTGGATGAGCAATACGCACACAGACTGAACTCATTAAACTTGATATTAAGACTACTTTATACTTAACTACTGTACAGTATACTCAATGTAGTCATTGACCTAAAGAGGAAAGAGTCAGCCATTGCAAGTACACACACAACATGTGTAAAAGTAGAGTCACAAATTTATAGCATCCAATTACTGTACAAATAGGACACTTAGGATTAGGGTTTGGGTTAACCGCCCTAACCCTAACTTAACCTGACTTTATAATTTTTGTATGTACAGTAGATTCATGACCTTTTGAGCATACATTTAATCTTGTGCTGGGGAATCTTAATAAAGCTATGAAAAATGTATGCTTTCACAAAAATCAGCTGAAAATGTAAATAAACAGTCAGTTTATATGTTAATAATTAAAATAAAAGTTCATAAATGAAAGAAAGTGTACAGTAGAATGCATATATGTTTAGTGAAGACATGTACATGAGGAGAGGTCTAGTATACAAAGATAGATTTAATGTCTGGCAAACAGCAAACATTTAAGGTTATTCTAGTGTACCCTCATACATGTATATGAAGATAAACTTAACACAGTGAAAGATAAATATTCAAAGTCAACTATACTTTGCATTGTCAAACAATATACTCCTGGAGCAGGTCTAAATCTTTTGCACATGTCCGTTAAAAGGATATGCCATCGGAAAATATTTGCTAGCTGCGTTGGCAATGAAAATTTTCCTGTAACACCATGGCTTAGACACAAAATAGTGAATACTATATACATCAGCTCTTTCTCACTACCATGACATTCACATTCAGAAAGTCGGTTTACTTTGAGGTTCATGCGACAGTTCAACGTTACGCCAAAGAGAGCAGATATACAGTACTGTCCGTTGTTTTATTATTAAACAATATTGTACTTCAATATATGATCCATATCATAATATAATAATAATTTATTCTTATATAGTGCTCTACATCAAAGAATGATCTCAAAGCACTTCACAAAAATCGCATAAAATATTACAACTTAAAATTGTTACAGCTTAAAAAAATATTACAGCCTAAAAATATTGCATCATAAAAATTTCAAAAATAAACAAATATCCTAACAATAATAATTAATAAAACAATACAATTCAGAAATTAAAGACGAAAGCAATAAAATATGACAGCATACAATAAAACTAAAATACCAAACTATTACAGCCCAAAATTAGTAACAATAAGACCGTCAAAATATAAATAGAAAATAAATTTTCATATACAACAATAAAAAAGTTGAAGTACTGTAGGTTGCTCAGACATGTATGCTTGTACCTTTCTAAGTGAAAAGAAGTTAAACAAGTATGCACACTACATAAACTAAGTCTAAATAATAAGAAACTAAATCAGATACGACAACAGAGTATTACAAGCAAAAGGGATGTTTTGAGCAATTTGAGCAATAAAGTGCAACCAAATGAGGTTAACAACACATTGGGATGAGCTTACTATGAACTGGAAATATTCAATGATGGATCATTGTTAAAGATATCAACTAGAATATCTAGAGCCAAGGAAGTGTTTTTTCAGTCTTAATCTTCCATATTTTATGTAGCGTTAGTATCTACAGTACACACTACACTGCATATGTCGCCAACTAGCCTTGGACATCTTACAGTTAGGTAGTTGTAATTGACTACATAGTATACTGTGGCTCTGTGTCTGGTCAAAGCTATTACTCTCATTTGATCTGCTGAATAAATACAGGAAGTAAGTCAACACATCTACTTTACCTTGTGGGAGATCAGCTTCAGGAATGGGCTGTGGTTTTGAAAGATTCAGGGAGTTCCTGTTAGCTGCAAAACAGAAATAAAATGGAGAAATTAATAAATACTTCATACAAAAAAGAATCTTTGGGGAGGTTGCGTCAAGTACATCCTAATTCTCTGACTACATTACAATCAGTCTGGCATGAAATACTGTAGGGAAGTAACTAATGATGCAGTAGCTCAAACCATTCAAATTTGAGTTAATGTGAATATTGTTCCAGCGACGATGTACACTCTTATATTGAATTAGTGCATGTCACATGCATTCCAGTGTTCCTCACATCAATTGGTACTACACCATCAACTAACTTTTCAAGAACATGTGGTCCTCTGCGAAAGAGATACCTTTTGAAGGTTTTCACATACTGTCCTGTAGTGAACCTTAAGTGACCTTTGACCTTCACTTCCAAGTGACCAAAAGTAGCCCAACATCCAACAAACATTGTGTCCAAGTTGCAGTAATATGGGTTGCTCTGGGAAAGAGGATATTCATTTTGAAGGTTTTCCAAGTGGACTGGCACCAGAATGACCTGTCAACGACCTTTGATCTTAACTGCCCCGTGGTCGAAAATAGCCCAACATCCAACAATCATGTGTCCAAGTTTAATCAAAATCAATCGAAGAATGAGCATTCAAGATCACTTGACAGACTGTTTTACACCCCGAAAGAAGCACCACCCAAGAAACATTATGACCGACTTTCAAGAACATGTGGTCTTCTAGGAAAGAGATACATTTTGAAAATTTTCTCATAATGGCTTGTAGTGACCCCTAAATGACCTTTGACCTTTCCGGTTTTTAAAGTAGCCCAACATCTAACAAACATTGTGTCCAAGTTTCAGTATGATCCATCAAAGAATGAGTGTTCCATCTAAACAAGTGTATAAACAATTGTGAATAGACATGATAGACAGACAGACAGATAGACAGATAGATAGATAGATAGATAGACAGACAGATAGACAGACAGACAGATAGACAGACAGATAGATAGATAGATAGATAGATAGATAGATAGATAGACAGACAGACAAACAGATAGATAGATAGTCAGATCATGCCATGTAATGTATGGAGAAGCACTGAACGTTACATCTACTGTACATGCTGTTGTGTACTTATTGCATAAACTGTATAACATTATCAAACTTTTTAGTATGACCATTATATTGGCAATTCTTTTGTGAACCTTTCACTTTGAAAATATGAAAAGAAATCCAAAGGGAAAGTAAAGGGCTTGCCTTTCTTCTCTCTACGACATCACAAATTAACATACAGTACAGTGCCCTGACACAACTCAATGATGTCCCTCATAAACTAAGAAAGATTTTTGTTAGAGTTTTCAGTGATTGTACGTTAGTAGTAAATGATCTTGGTTAGGTTCCTATCCTTAGTTTAACACAGGGCCAGCTTTTCTTCTTTACAACAGTTTCATCACTTCAGTCAAATATTGTCCAAAGCAGGGTTTGTTCTCAAATCTTGTCGCACAAAAGATTTCCATCTGGCCCAAAAAACCAAAAGTAAATCGGTATGCGAATCCTTAACGCCTTAATACTGGTTTATCCCTGCACATTGTACAATCACTTTGTTCCAACCGGTGTTTTTCTCTGCTGCAACTAATGAGTTTTTGCTCAAAGATAATTAATTGGGAACCTCTGGCCTACATTCCCTAGGTACTGTTGATTACTGCTGTATTACGAACTGTTTACCTAATCATACTGCATCATATTAATGTCTATATTGAGATATTAATTGATTCATACAGTGCTAGGATTCCCATATAAACATGAATTTACAAATAATTTCACCTGTCGCACTCTAACGAGAGAACTAGGTGCCTGGAAAGATTTTCAAAATAATTTTTGCTTAAACGTATGCTGTATTGGCCTCAAATATGCTAGATATTCAAATATGGTCACCTAGGTCAAAATTCTTAAACTGTTTTTTATTACAACCTTTTCCCTCACTGGGACATTCAGTCATTTTTTGTGTACCTTATCAATGTTTGAGAACAATTTGGAGAGTAAAGACCTCCAGGAAAGTACTTTTTGAAAACTTCTAGTAATTATAGCATGATATAATTTGGGGCCTATACTAACTACCTTTAAGGTCCCCTCATCTCACACTTCTGTTTATATCTTGCTAACTAATACCTTAAAAGCTCAGTTTCAGCATGTTCTGTTAATCAGTTACAGAGGGCATCAATAGCCTAGTCTGAATATATGTTGAAATAAGAGGCTTCTTGATACAAGATTACTGGGATAATAACAGAATTTCAACAATTAGGCTGATGATGTTAAAAACAATACAAATTTTATGGTCTTTATTTGACAATAAAAGATGATACCTAGAATAGAGTATGTTTATAATATTGAAGTAGATACAGTATAAGTTCAGCTACAAAACAGGAAAGTTACTGTACCTCTTGAAACTTCATCAAGTTTCGCTAGTAAGGACTTTCTGGCTGATTCCATATCATAGTTGGGCCTCTCAAAGTCTTGACGGATCCAGTCGTATGGGCTCACAGATTTCTGATCTGGGGTTGGGGCCTTTAATGGAGATGTATACAACCTGAAAGGAGGCCAAAGTCACACACGGAAGAAAAGGCTCATTAAACGTTAACAACATGAGGAGCTTAAGAAATGAATGTTTCACCCATACTAGGCTGAGTAAATTACAATTTACATATTTCCAAGGCTATTGGACAAGTGAAAACTTAATTTATGCTTTTAAGTGTTCCTTTAGGTTTAAAGAGTAGCATGGTGGGCTCATAACTTACACACCTAAGGATTTGATTAACGACGTCTATCAATGAAAAATCGAGATCAATCAACTATACGTTTCATATGTGTAGTTCCTCAGAAATGTAATGATCTCAAAATATTTATTGTTCTGTGCATATGCAATGTAAATTGCGCAGAATTGGACCACCAAAATGTCTGCCTTGTCAAGTTCTTTCATACCCCTAAATTGACAATTCGTCAATAAGCTAACGATAGTGTAAGCCTAAGTACTGTATACATCCATTGACTTTGTATGCTGTTTGCTATGCTCTGAGCCTCTAAGCTCAGACAGGTCAGGTCCCAGAGAGTAGTGATATCATACTGATGTAATTTTGGTTATTTTTAATTTTAGGGAGTATAATTTCCAAATGTCAAAATAATGTTCAAAATGGGGGAGGATGATAAATGCATAAAAAACACAATTTGATCAGCATTAACCTGAAATGGATTAAAACTCATCAAATATGTAACTCTGCTTGACTGCAAAATTTTAGGTTGCCTGCTGTATCATTGCTAGTACTATTCATAGGTGCATCAATTATGAAGGCTTAACTATACACAAAGTAAGGTTTAACACTAACAGTCAATCCCTCAGAAATTGATCAAAACTAATACCTGACAATTTAACTTTGTGAAGGATAGATGAAATTATAAGTTACCTTTTAACTTACAGAAAATGATAAATATTGCATAAAATAAACCAAGAATGGTACAGTATGATCACAACGTGTATGAATGTTTCTCACATACAATATAGCAAAGAAATCCCGGGTGTACAGAGTACACAGTTAAATTTGGGGCCTATATTGTGCAAACATTACCAGGTGTCGTCGTCGTCTGCATCTGAATGAAGGTCCAAATCGCCCATGCTTTCGCTGACACTACGACTGTTTTTCCTCAACTTTGTATTACCGTGTACCGACGTCCTTCCAACACCCTCTGTACCATTTTCAGTATCTGTGTGTGATCCTTCTCCGTGTTGTTGTAATGTATTTGACTTCGTTGAAGGGACGGTTACTTGGGAGTAGTTATCCGCCTTTTGACGTAAAATTTCATTTTGTTTCTCTAGCTTGTCGACTAAATCTTGTAATTTTCTAACTTCGTCTTTCTTTTCTTCACCGTAATCTCGCAAATCAGTCATATTTGTTTCAAGTATGCACGGTTGCCCGGCGTTTTCGTCTTCACGAGAAAGATTTCTTGGTATCTGTTAGTGTTTTGCCTGTACGAGAATTAGGTTTGGGCGAAAGTAATAGTCAGATCCCTTCTGGTTTTTATAATGCAAGTGTATTTAATATCATTTAAATTAATCTAGTGACACATAAAATGCCATCAATATTCTAAATTAATTTAAAAACTTTATTGAGACCATTTTATGCGGATTATATATCATAGAAAACTCAAAAGTGGTTAAAAACTATTATTTCTTATCAAATCAGATCTAATATAGTTCCAGCGCTACATAATGTAATTGCGGTAGGAAGGAAGTGTTACGCCTTCTACTGCTGAAACTCACATCGTCATTTTATTTGTCTATTCCAAGCTGGGTGGAATATATAAATGCAGTGAATTGTGAACAATATTTTGTTATATCACGAAATACATTCTTAGACTGTTCGTTGCCCTAAGATCCAGTTACTGTTCTCTCAATTGGAGGGCGCTGAACTGTAGAAATATTTATCAGAGTTGCCATTGCCCATTTCAATTTCACACATTACACATTTTTGAAGGGTACATGAAAATTTTAAGGAAGAACTGTATGTCAACCCTAACTAGATGAACCTGAGATTGCACAATAGTTAATACGATTTCATTCTGAGTCTGGCGTTTCTCTTTCAAATTTGTGTCCAGACACCCAGGGTTGTCAACAAAAGGTGAGAACAGCTTCATTATGTACCGTTCTTCAGATTTTTTGACCAGCAAGCTAAATGAAAATAAGAGGCAATGTTTTACAAGCTTCAATACTCTGTAAATATATGATATATTTAACTAAGTACGTATTAAATAACAACCGCGGTACTCGTCGATATTGTTACATCTATACTTTCATGTAGTGATATTTGAGTGGAATTGATAGAGTAGGATCCGATGGTAATCTGTAACTTAGAGAACCAATTTACTGGTTTAGAAATTTCCAAATGCAGAAAGGAAAAGTACAGGGCTCTAGCAGTTGTAGAAGATGGTTACTAAGTTAGACTAGCCTAGGCCCAAGTGATAGTAGAAGTAACTGCTTCTCAAGAAGTCGCACAACATGTAACGTCCTATGTCTTTAATAAAATGGAAATTGCTAGCTAGTTTTACTTATTTTCATCCTTCTTTAGAGAAATTGATCAACATCGGTTGAATTTTAATGTGGAGTACATAAATTTGATCATAAGGGGTTGAATTTTAAGGTGGAATACATAAATTTGATCATAAGGTGGAGTTGCCTATTTTCCTCTGTCTCTTTTCTTTTCAAGTTCCATGATGCTGTTGTTACTTCTGCTTGTCTCAGGCTTAATCCTGCCTCTGCTTGTCTTAGCTCTCCTTCTAAAGGCTTATATTGCCTTGTTTGGCAAGAGACATGCCACAACACTTTCCTCAGAGACATCTCAAGAGAGGACAACCATTGGCTTCTTTCATCCCTACTGTAATGCAGGTGGTGGAGGAGAAAGAGTCTTGTGGTGTGCAGTCCGAGCAATTCAGAAAAAGTAAGCAATATATTCATTAATTGAATAAAATATATATATAATGTCACCAATAATTCCCAGGAATGCATTTCATTTTTGTAGCGTCATACCTTGCAAAGATGGTAGCTGGGTCCTCACCTCCAAGACCTTAGCCAAACCTTTCTCTAAAATTTAGTGAGTACATATATTATCCTCTGGTGTTTATTAATATGACCCCACTATTCCAAATCTCTGTGCTGCCCCCATTATACTATGGTGTGGATCTGTATAGGCCCGGTTCTCTGCACATTTGATGAATTAATCTACCTTTCCTGAGGATGACTGTACATTTTCACTGTATCTTTATCATATCATGTGATGAATTGAAGTAGCTTGTAACTAATGGGAACATATAATGTGTAGGTGGTTTATAATTATGTATAAAATCACATTCAAAGCCTGCGCAAACATTGATTCGAACAAAGGCAAGTACTTCAAGCCTTACTTAAATTCTAACAATGTATTGACAGGTCAAAGCAGAATGACCATTTGACACATCATCACCCTCTTTGAAGTGTGTTATTTTCTTCATCATGCATTCTATGTTTATTGCATCGGGTGCACTACAATTAAAAAATGTGTACTTCATTTCACAGGTACAAGAATGTTGATTGTGTTATCTACACCGGAGATGTTGAGGCCAAGGCAGAAGACATTGTCCAGAGAGCGAGGAACCGATTCAACATTGTTCTCCCGAGAGCTGTAGAGTTTGTCTTTCTAACGAGAAGGAACTTTGTTGAGGCTAAGACGTACCCTGTGCTTACACTTCTTGGACAGAGTCTAGGATCAGTAGTGCTAGGTTTCGAAGCCCTGTCAAAGTTTGTCCCAGATATTTATATCGATTCGATGGGCTATGCGTTTACTCTTCCTCTCTTTAAATATGTTGGAGGGTGCAAGGTAGCATGCTACACCCATTACCCTACTATCAGCTTGGATATGCTCTCTCTCGTTTCTAAGCGTACCGTTTCCTACAATAATCAAGGATTCGTCGCCAACAATCCCATCTTAAGTAGGTTCAAAGTTTTATACTATAAGTTATTTGCCCTTCTGTATGGCTTTGTCGGAGCTCGTGCGAACGTGGTCATGGTTAATTCCTCTTGGACCTTCGGGCACATCAGTTCATTGTGGGGGAAGCCGTCCTGCACCAGTGTTGTATACCCACCTTGTGATACCAAAGAATTTTTAAGTATTAAAGGCATTCCAGATGATGAAAAGACTGTCAAATCCATTGTGTCAATTGCTCAGTTTAGACCTGAGAAAGACCACAAACTGCAAATCAGATCTTTTGCCAATTTCTTGAAAAGGCTTTCGGAGAGTGAGAAGGAGGAAGTTAAATTAGAGTTGATTGGGAGCTGTCGCAATGCAGAAGATCAAAGCAGAGTTGATGAATTGAAGGCCTTGAGTGAAGAACTTGGAGTCAATGAAAGAGTTGACTTTTTGTTGAGCGTACCATTTGATGTTCTAAAAGATCGCCTAGCTAATGGTACAATGGGACTGCATACCATGTGGAATGAGCACTTTGGCATAGGTGAGCTTATCTGGTTTTCTGTCTTTCTTTAGCATTTCAAGAGATGAAAATGTCTTCCTATTATAGAGAGTTTGAGGAAAACATTGAAAAATGTGTTCTGTCAAAATCAGTAATGTTAATGGGCACTTTTGAAAATATCAAAATGTTCACCTTTCATTTCATAATTTGAAAAGAAACAAGAAGTAGAGAAGGTACCACAATATAGCTTCAAAAATGCACTCAAACTCAATAGAAAAGCATTCTTTGACAGTGGATCAGGATGGAACCCAAATATATTACTAACAGAAAAGCCAAATATGTGTTTTTCTTGTATTGCAATCACTGAGACATCATCCGGCCATTTAACTTGAGTATGATTATATATGGAAAGCAAACAAGTACTTTTAATACCTCCTGATGCATCAGGGGAGAGACAGATGGGTTTTTACATTTCATCTTTCATTTGTAGGTGTCGTGGAGTGCATGGCTGCCGGCACCATCATCATAGCACACAACACCGGAGGCCCTAAAATGGACATTGTGGTTCCTTACCAGGGCAAAACCACAGGATTTTTGGCATCTGACGAGGCTAGTTATGCAGACGCCATGGAGAAGGTCTTTAGAATGTCTGTTAACGAGAGACAAGAGATCAGAGAGGCAGCCAAGGCCTCGGTGATTCGATTCTCTGACCAGGAATTTGAGATTTCTTTTCTAGATGCAGTTGAGTCCTTATTTGCATAAAATGACAGTTGTAGTAGGATGCATCATTAGCTATATGATGGGAAGTTTAACAAAGAGAGGAGAAGAGAATAGAGGAGAAGGTGCTAAGAACATTGAGAGAGGAGGACCAGGAGACAATGGAATCTCTGTTTACATTTACATGACCAGCATTTTTATATTTTTCCTGATTTATATGGACAGTCTTATCATGTTTTTACTGGAAGAAGGGAGCATGATAGGAGGCACATAGACCAGAGACAATGGGTGTGGGGGGGGGGGGCTAGAGGAAGGGATTAATAGGAAGTGAGAACAGGGTGCAGGGAAAGGTAGCTTCAAGTTCTTGGAAAAGGGAGCGTTTAAGTGGATAACAAAACACTAAATCGGGAAGGGAGGACCTGCAATTTTCATTAGGGTTAGTATTTTGATATTGTACCGTGTGCAGTGATTATGAGACCTCTTTCATCCTGAAAAGGGGGAAAATAAGGTGATCCTCAATAAACTATAACTCAGTTTTAGATGATTTAGCTGTTCAGAAGTATTTGTACCAAAATGGAAGACTATATATACAGTACTTAACCATTTGGAAAGTTGCAGTTGTAACTTCAGGATAAGTAAGTGGATTGCCAGGAAATGCCAAAGAGGTATAAAATTAGGTTAAAAACACAATGAACAAGGCAATAAATGTATTTATGTACAAATTTATTCACACAAGTTCATCAATTTGGATGACAAACATGGTTAACTGCAACCAAATATGGAACATTGCAGCTGTTACTTCTGGGTAAACAAGTGGATTTTATGGGAATTGTAAGAGTGATTAATATGTGCACAAATGATAAACACTTAAATGAAAAACACATTAAACCGCAGGGAATATCTCTCCTGCACAAGGCAATTCATGAGCTAAATCGGTAAAAATTTATCAAAATCCAAACTCCGATTTCAACACATCGGAATTTGAAGTTTGGAAAGCAAGGATAAATGAACAGTATATAATTTAAGTCAGAAATTATAGGTCATAGATAATACCTAATCTCTTGATTATTTATTGTGCATAATGGCAGAAGATTGCACAATTAGTCATAAAGTTTCACATAAATATTAATAAAAGTTCCAACAAATCAACAATCAGAAGGGTTAAATGATTTCAATAATGTTTTCTAATACCATGAATGAAATAAAAAACTGCATTTCTTATGAAGTATATGCATGTTAGAAAAATTATGCAGATTGTATAAAGTAAACTACCTTATATATTCCCTTGTGAAAATCTAAGGTTAACAAATGTCCATGTTTCCCTGGGAATGCACTATTTCTTTCTTAGAACCAAGAGCCGAATAGTTTTAAAAAGTTATGAGGTCACAAATATTAAATTGCCAATAGTAATAGTTCTGCTACCATTCATATCTTAAAATGAGTTAGAGATTTAAGTAACTTCAAATCTTATACCATTTTCATGCAGGAACCCATCAAACTCATTTTTTATCACAAAAGGGAAGGGGAACCCCTCAACTAAGACCCTCCCTCTTGTTGTTGTAACCCTATAGTAGTAGTAGTAAGTTGAGTCTCGTCTATCCGACATGCTCAGTGATTAACCTCCGCCACGTATCACTAAATTGTTAATGTTAATGTCCTTAAAGTGCGACTTTATTTTTCCAAGCAAGGTAGTCACAGGCCTTCCTACTGGTTTAGCAGTATGTCTCAGTGCTTCTCTTAAAGCAACCTTTGCTGGAGCGTCCTCCTGGAGTCTTGCTACATGACCGAAAAATCTCAATCTTCTATGTGCGATATGGATGACCAAGGTGTTTGGTTGGTTTCATTGTAGAGCTCATCGTTTGATAACCAATTATTACTGGTCCATCTAATGTTGAGAATATTACGAAGTAGTCTCCTTTGAAAAGTGTCAATTTTGCGATCAAGATCCTTCATTGTGCCCCACAGTTCGCAATTGTACAAAAAAATACTCTTTAATAAAGCCTCAAAAATCCTAAGCTTAATCCTAGCATAGGTATTCTTAAAATGAAGCCCACATGAAGATTCCAATCCGGCCTGCAAAAGAATCTCTACCCAAAAAACTTACACAGTATGAGTATGTTGACCCCTAATGTCTTAGACGTTGGGGTGGGATGGAAGGACTAGGAAATGTAAACATGAATTCATCAAAAAACTTAAGTTTCCTTTTATTAACATTGCGGTTGATTTTTTTGGTGTGCACAAAATGTGGTGCCTGTTGGCATGTCAGGTGAGTTGACAATGTCCCCTAAATTAAGAAATTAAGTTTTCTTTTCCAAGGGCATTACCTTCCTCTACCAATAAATTGGTCCACACATTATAATGAAAAACCAAAGAGACTTTCAACTGAAATTTGATGATGATGTTTCTCACTCTGTTGTGGCCAGATTTATAAATAAAATGTCACCAACCTTTAAACATAAAATATCTTCATGCCTTAAACATGACATTTTTGAATATAATCACACCTTGTGATGCACAATAGTTAATAGAGCAAGTATTTGAAACAAACAGTTTTTCACAGAAATATCCCTTAAGCAACATAATTCAGTAACTGTTTACTTCTGCAGATCTCAAACCGTTAAAAATAATAAATAAATATAAATATCATAAAAAGGATAAATAAAAAGGATAAATAAAAAGGATAAATAAAAAGGATAATAAAATAAAATAAAACAAAACAAAACAAAACAACACAAAATAAGGTACACTTACCATGTATAAAACTCCTTCTGGTAAATCTGTCGTTTTGGGTTCTTCTTTCACTTCATCTGCTTCGGAATTCTCTGCGATTGACAGCTGCACATTGAGAAAAAGAAATGATAAAAAGCTCACACCAAGATATTATGACAATTGTTACCATATGTATGGTCACTCAATATCTAAATGATTTCCGGCGCAAACAACGAAAGGAAGGACTGCGCGAGGTACCGGACAAGTTTCAAAGCATCTGGTTCATTTGCAGCATAAATTTCACAAACATTAAATACACTTGAATAGATATCACATTCAAAAAGTTTGCTCTTTGAATAGACGACCAGGTGGGCAAAATGTGGCCTGTGGACCCTGGGGGGGGGAAGGGGGGGCAGGATTCCCAAAACCTTGATAAATGATGCTCGCAGAACCTTGTGGCAAGGAATAATCATGAAATATATATATATATACTTTAGTAGGTCTTTTATACAATGGTCTTTTATCCAGTGTCACATTCTCATTTCAGGGTGGGAGGAGAGGGGTTGTCTTCAGGGTGGGAGGGTATCGTTGTCCTCTCATGCTGAAAAAGGTTCCTGATAAAGAAGTTACTTCAGACACTTGTCTTCCGAATGGTTAGTGAACAATCTTAGATTGTTGACGAGTTACCTTGGTGCCGACACCACTATGTATGTCAACATATTACAACAGTTAGTACATCACACTATAATGGTTCCATAAGATTGCTAATACCTGCAGAGGATTAATCTATTTGGTGTTGGTTATGACTTATAGTCCTACCATGATACTTTGTGCTATGATATAGAGTGTATCAAATGTAGATCTTATATGTATATTTAGTTTTGGCAACCAAGCAATATGTGCAATGTAATCTATAGGTATGGTAGTTGTGTGTATCATTCTGGGAAGTACTATCATGTAGAGAATGTTATTGAATTACTTTTTTATTTATTAAAAACAATATATGTTGCTGCTATATTTTATGTAGTATTTCATGAATTATATTTATTACATATATATTTCCTATTTGGATAATAAGTTTATATTTTCAGTAAGGGAGAAGTGCAGTTTCTTTTTATGTTGAAAAGTATTTATATATTGGAAAGTATATGAAGGATTTGATCAATATTAGTCGGTTTGAGGGTAGATAGTATACATATGGGGTATATTGCATACATATAGGATAGATAATATACATATGGGATACTGTAGATAATAAACATATGGGATATAGTATACATATGGGATATAGTATACATATGGGATATAGTGTACATATGGGATAGATAGCATACATATGGGATAGATAGCATACATATGGATATATATATAGTATACATATGGGATATAGTATACATATGGGATATATAGTATACATATATGGGATATATAGTACACATATGGGATATATAGTATACATATATGGGATATATAGTATACATATGGGATAGATAGCATACATATGGGATAAGTGATATACATCAGGGTAGATGGTTTATATCAAGGAAATAAGTTTGTTTAAACAGTTACACATTGGCATCAACCGAGAACAAGAAGATAGCAGTTAGCAGTTTGGTATATTTCTCTTTTCAAGTAAGTTTCACATTGTTTGTCACCAGAAAGTCCTTTTCAAATTAAAGAACTTGAATAAAACAGATAGTGAAGCATGCAATCAACCTGTAGCGTTCAAAATGAATATTATTTTTTAATATTACTTTTGTCTTTCAAATACAAGACTTGCCTAGATGTATAGTATTGGTATGTACATTAGTTTTGTTCCAATATGTATTTATTAATGCTTTGACAAGTAGTGATTCTGTGACACCTGACATTGAAAATGTAGTTAATTCACTTTGGCCAAAAAAGATAAGAAAAGTAATATTGGTGAACATCTTCTATTTGGTTTACAGACCTGAATTTTTACATATTTAGAATCTGAATTTCTAAGTTCATTCAAATTTTCCCTAAATTTGGCTAGTGTGACAAAAATTGGAAATGTGCACTTTCATGTACATGTACATGTACATTTTTCCTGGATATAGCTTATAATTGTCTGGGAATAGTCATTGAGAAATTAAGCACCCTCAGAAACTATTAACATACTAACAATTAGAGGCAAAACAGACAACCTTTAAATACAACACTTGATAGAAGCTCGTAAAATTTGTTCATACTTAGCCTATAGTAAAATTATTGTGCACATATCACAACTACACCATTACAGTGCTGTGAAGAATTTGAGAAAACTTACGTAAAGCATCAAAGATAACAAAGTGGTAATTAACCCAAGTGGAGAGGTATTTAACGGCCACAAATAGTCAATTATATTCCTGTAATTCTGGCAGTATATATCTTTTATTTTCACATGAAATGTAATGCAATCAGCCATCAGAATTTGCCAAATGTCTTTATTCAACACCAATCAGCTTTATATGTGTCACTGATTTAGGGAGCCGATGCATGTGGTGTTCTCAAGCCATCTGCTGAGTGACTTGTCTTGTTTGTGATGGCTTTTGTTGGATGCCTCTCTGATTTGGAAGATGAGGAATTCTAAAATGAGAAGAAAGAAAGAATGAATACACTATGAATCGTTGGGTGTAATGGATATACAGTCTGCAATATATATTCTTAAGATGTCATGAATATTCAGATTTCTAATGTTGTTTGTCACGTCTCTGGTGCTTAAAACTTGGTGCAATGTTTGTTAAATTTTGTCATCTGAAATAAATTCTGTTTCTTCACCAAAAGAAGGTGCACCAATATTTCACCTGTTACTCGTCTTTCCTGTTGTGTGAAGTATTTCAGTCACTTATAAGAAATCCATGTAGTTACAGTATTTTGTTGTGCAATCAGTGCTATGAAATACAAATTTTCGGATACTTTCTTTTTCACAAGCTGTGATTTTTGTAAATTTATCTTATTCATACCCCTGCACTGCTTGATTGGCGATCAGTGGAAAGATTGGCAGCTATCCTACTCCTGGGAATAGACTTCTGTGATGCGTATGGGCTATTCCCCATTACTGCCTTATGACTGCCAGTCTTTTTGCTAGTGGAGGCTATCGGGGGTAGAAAGGATGGCTTTGGTCTCTGTACTGATGTTCTCATAGAAACGTTCTGGGAGGGTCTAGACCTGGCCATGTTTGTAGTCTGTACTTTTGTTCTACTTTGAGATCTTGAAGCCTCTTTTGCTTTTTCCTTTTCTTCAATTCGCTTCAGTTCTGCCTTCAGCTTTCTGTTAAGATCTGATGCTTCTTTGAGTAATATCGTGGTGTCATCTTCAGAAAGGTCCGTTTGAGCCAACTGTTCACATAAATCAAAAGTTCTTTCCATATTGGATCAATAATCACTTTTTCAAACTTTTAGCAAGGCATTCAACCATTTGAGAATTTGGTGCTTTTAGTTTGAGAGTCATACAACTTGGCTAGGTACCCCAGCAATTGCCAACTATGCTGAGGCCCTAGGCCTCATGTGAAGTTGACAAATGCTGTGTAGGCCAATCACTACAAAAGTATCAACTGGGGCTGGTTCCTATGATGAAGGAATGTGACAATTTTCTTAAGATCGGTTACTACGGGTCATTCTACCCTGAATACAACACAAGTAGTTTCCGAACGGCAAACCAAACTAGTAATGTAAGCGAAATTATTGGCAGTATCTTTCACAATCCGTCTTTGAAATCACCAATCCTCTGGGCACGGACCACTATCGCGCAACTAGTAATGTTAGACCTAGTAACAATACGATTGTTAGTCTATAGGCACATTACCCAATGCATGAATAAGGTGGGCTCAAACTGCTTGGAATCATATCCGTAAGCTGGAGTCCATTGGAAGTATGAAAATTTTAAACTCTCTTCAAAGTTTCATGAAGGAACATGTTTTCAATTAAATTCGTTTTACTGGAAAATGGGGTCAGAAAATACCGAACACAGAAACCAACACATTCTGGCGTCCGTGTTTACGGGTAGTTACCAGTAAAGTAACTAAGGAACGCCAAAAAGTGATATTGTTTTTAACACTCAGTTATTTACTGTGCACTTATGTATTTTACACATGTAATTCAACTTGAGGATGGTAAATTATTGACAGGAGGACACTCAGAGGTCCGTATACCACGCGAGACAACTTTTTTTATATTTGATAAGAATTAAGGCAAAGCTTTCAATAATTGTTAATATTTAGCTCTAAAACAATGAAATTCGATGCTTTGTAGATTGCCCATGTCTCGTTTAGTTTAGTTTAGTAGAAAAAAGGATCAGGAGGGACACTTAAGTCCCCATCAAGGACCCTATAGAGAGAGAAA
>JAAAKB020266820.1:0-18155 GCA_010014835.2 Apostichopus leukothele
AGCAAAACAAAGCACGAAGCAAAACAAAGTACGAGAAGATGAGGAGTGTCATAATAAAAACCATTGTAATAGGTTAACGGTTTTAATTCGAATTTTGAAAGCAATTTTAGACGTGAAAACGTAGCAAAAAATACCATAAAAAACACGGTCTACACAGTTTAATGAGATTACAGATGAATTACATCTGTAGAGGTAGGTCATAAGCTTGTCATCTCAATCTGGGTCAATGTTGATCGTGACTCGATGAGAAGGTATGGTCGGTGTGTGCTTTCATAGAGTTATATTGCACGCTTCAAGGGAGAGAGGTTCAATTTACAACCCTGTTTGCGTGAGTTGATATTCAAGTTGGTCATTACTGAATGGCGTTTTTTATTAAGAGGACACACCACGTGAAAAGAAAATTAACAGGCTGTAATAAGAGAGACGTGGTCTTAGTGATAAAGTTATATGTCTTTATTGACCTTGGATTTGTCTATTTATCTTTAGATGTGATTCTAGAACAGCTTTGTTTATTTTGAGTCGACTCACAATTGAAGTTATGTAGTGTTTTCTTAGATACTGATACCAAACAATTTAATCACCGATGGATGATCCGCCTGTAAACATAGAGGATGAAACAAGGAGAGGGGGGGGAACTGGTGTAGGGTATGGGGGAACTGGTGTGGGGTATGGGGAGGGGGAGGGGTGTACCAGTGTATTGAGTCATTATTAACTGTATATAAGTTATCCCATGGTATTTTGTCCGTTATGACTTTACACTCGTAAGTCGGCACTATAGTTTCTTGACAAA
Source organism: Apostichopus leukothele (assembly GCA_010014835.2). Lineage (NCBI taxonomy): Eukaryota > Metazoa > Echinodermata > Holothuroidea > Aspidochirotida > Stichopodidae > Apostichopus > Apostichopus leukothele. The sequence goes on from JAAAKB020266820.1 coordinate 791, forward strand.
CTATAGTTCGTTTGACGATCATCTAGTCTATCTGTCATACATTTTACTGTGAAACGTAACAAGTGCAGCTGGTTTATGTCGAAAAACATTCATCAAATATCTTCTCACCTTTTCAGATTCTAAGAAAAGCAAAATGAAATACCAGACACATTTATACTGATGGCGATAGTCATTTTCTGCAGGAGGAGAGGAGAGGAAGTAGAATCTTCAGTGACCTTTTCAGCTGTATTCTAGCACTAAAACATCTGATTGTAAATCGTAATTAACCACCAAACAAAACTAAAAAACACTTCGCCTTTTAGGTGCACGTAGTCCTACCTCGTTCTCATCAAGTCTTACCCATGGTCATCCAAGTTCATTCATAGATTGACTATCAATAGATAAAAACATCTGTTGATTATAACAGTAGAAATGTTTACTTGTCAGGGAAGTTGTTCCGTAAAAGGTCATCTCATGTAGAAGTAATTCTAATGTAAAGTATAATAATAATACTTGTGTTGGTAAATGTATCAACCCCAGATACCAAATCATTATTGATTTTTATTAGACCCCAAGACGGAAAAGTCTCGTCATACGTTAGCAATAAATCACGAGGTTTGATCCGTTAAAATGTCATTTCTCATCAAACTGTCTGTTGCCGTCTGTAGATAGAGTCAACGATAGATGGAGCTATATCAATTTAGCTATATTTCATGTCCTACGACAGCTGTTAATCGGTTTTAGTTGTCGTATGTCGTTCATATGATAGCTTACGTTGTGTCCATCAATGTCATTGCCGAGAATTATCTTTTTTGTGGGGCAAGAAAACGATTCGATTCGCTTGTAAGAAGTGATATTATATAGTTTTTAATTTTTGTTGTTGGAAATAGTGAAATGTAGTATCTTATAAAGGCAGTATTTAACGTTTATCAGATAATCCTATCATGTCACAGTGTGGTAACAATAAATTGCGCATTTGCTGATTTGCTCATGTAAGTAGTAAAATTTCAAATACCTCATATAATTAAATGATCAATAATTAATAATAAATAATGTGGTTGGATATTGAAGCAATGTTCGCTTCAGATATTTAATGATTAATGTAATGAAAACAATACTTTTTATGAAATAAAAACAGGATAATATCACAATTTATGTGATCAAATGCAATCATATTTTGAACAATAAATTCGGAATAATTGATAACCTGACAAGCCATAGTGCTGAAGAAGAAATGCAGATATTGTTTTATGTTTAAGTATTTCACATTTATTCATTATTATATATATATTTAAACATTTGACATATGTTTTGTTGTATTTTGTTTGACAGTTTTTATACTTTATATACTTATGTATATCATATGTTTATATTATTCTGTTATGTTTTTTATTCCTTACATGGTATTTATTTTATTTTTGTATATCTTTATAAGCTTATTGTATGCTTTATTTATGTTTTTATGTTTTTATATTTTTATATTCTTATATTTTTATATTTTTATGTTTATATGTTTATATTTATATCTTTTACAATTCCTATTTTTTTTAATAATGTAAATATTGCTCCTCTTTGTCATTTTAATTAAGTCATTTCTTCATTTCTGTTAATATTTTGATATCGACTTTTGTTTAGGTGAGCCTAAAGGTGTTATGTAAGTACGTTATTAGTTGGCACCGTTCGTCTGTAGAATGTTGATATTTGTTCTCCTACAATTATCGAAATAAACCAGAACTGGTCATTTTAGGCGTTATCAAACGTTATCAAATTAAGACATAATATTACAAATTTAAGGATTACGTACATTTAAGCTCATTTTCAACGTATTTGGCAGCCTACTATAAACGTCGTGGAAAGTATTTCATCATCTGTTTAATAATACTGTAAATCGATATGTTTTGGCTAAATCAGAATCCAGTAAACTGACTTATTTCTGATAATATTGTACCCTATAAACATTCACTGCTATGAATACTCATATAAAATAAACAATACACACGATGGGATACGAGAAGTAAGGTCATTTAGTAGAAATAATTGATTATTTTCATCTTTTAAAAAAATGGTCATTTATCAATTTATACCGTACTATCTACCTAGCCTCTTCAAATCATACTCTACGAAAATTATCGGAATAAGAGGCAGACAATTATTATTTGTCTGTGCCTCAGTCAGTCATCTGATATTGGCTCATCAGAAGTAAGGTCATTAAGTAGAAATAATTGATTATTTTCATCGTTTTAAAATGGTAATATCAAGTTTATACTGTACTATCTAGCTAGCCACTTGGAATTGTACTCTACGAAAAATTATCGGAATAAGAGGCAGACAATTATTATTTGTCTGTGCCTCAGTCGGTCATCTAATATTGACTACACAGCGATGTTGTCCTTGTAAAGTTACTTGTTTGACGTTTATAATTCAAGGTAAATCAGTTATTTGATCATACATTTCCTGTAGTAAGAGACTGTCTGGGATTTCGCGCATTCAGAAATTCCTGTGAGAAATGGGTAAAATCTGTCTGAATGCGTATGTGTGACGTCATGACGTGCGCGGCCATACAAGCGAAGAAATAAATGTGTAACAGGCGGATATTAACTCACCGGGATAAACAACAAGGAGTGGAACAAATTTTGTGTTCACGGTTTTATGGATGGGATATAACGTTATGAGTAAAATTATGAACGTTATGGTATACGGTATGTTCTCGCTTGTGACCGTTGCAGTAAAAGGTGTCCGAAGTAACTTAAAGGTATCAGCTTCCCCTTTTGGAAAACAAATGTTTACTTTGAGGTCACCAAAGTCTGAGGGTGAAAAAATATTGTCATGTAAATCCTCTTTAGTAAGAATAACTAATAATTTAGAGTAAAGTTACATAGTTCCAGTCAAAACTGGGTAGCTTAAGTATAATTGGGATATTCATCATCGGGCAAACTTGGTAGGGAGGCGGGTAGGCAAGGAGGCTAGGAGAGGGAAAGACGGGGGGGGGGGAGGGGTGGTGGCAGAATGGAATACGGCTGGACCGGACATCCTGCATAGCAGCGCCTTTATGAAAGAGCCAAGTGGAGAAAATTGTTGATAAAGCGCAATCAATCTGCCATGGAACTTAATTTAAAGATGTAACCGATATTATTTGCAATTTTGTTGTTGAAATGTGGATAAGAGGAGCACATCTTCATTCGAGCGAAACAAGGAAACTTTTCTACCATCCTCTGCATAAACAAGCCTGAATTTATGTTCTGCACTCTATAGAGAAACATTGCCACTCATTGTATTCTTTATGTGTTTGTGATTTTAAACTTATCTACATCGTATATACCAAGCTGTCTTTCTTCTTAGTCAATGAAAGTTTTTAACCGAAACCCAATTCAGCTAAGTGCAGCTTTCAGACTAACGGTATATCGTAAAGTGACAAAATTTATACCTTGGAGGGTTCGACGAAAGGACAGGTAGCCTATTCCAGGAAGAGCTCTGACTGAAAAGATCCGCTCAAAGTTCAACCAATTTAAGTAAAGTGTCGATGGTTACAATACTGAAAGTACACAATCGCTTAGTTATTTATGTTTTTTCTTGTTTACTGCGCTTGCGCATTACAATAGCGGTATAACATGTTAAAGCGTCATACAATGTAGAAAAAACAACGTTTACATGCTTTAAAAATGCTCCTACACGGCTGGTCCGTGTAAATTAAAGTCTCCAATCGTTTATTGTGACGGATTTTAACAATGAGGTAATCCATATGAAACCGCCTTTTGTCTAGAATGTTCCATCTCACAACGGCTGTTCCTTTCCGCGTAGTGTAAATAGTTCCATCAGAATTACACTAAAAGGAGATATCTGAAATGGGATTACAGAAATTCGGCGGATGAATTTATTCTAAAGCGGTCCGGCTACCTGTGAATACTGGCTTTTCTCTACATGTGCATAGTTGCCTGACATGCTATGCATGTATTGATGTGTCCAGAGGAAACTAGATGCGAGGACAATAAACGAAGAGCGCCATCTTAAATTTAATCACACGTTTCATGGTCGTGTCATTATTTCGTTGATACTAGACATTTCGTTGATACCAGAATAAACCTGCAGATTACACAATATTACAAACTTACACAATTCTCAAAACGGGACGGAAAATCAAAGTTAAAATTAAAATTACTATTCAAATTACAAAAAATTAGATTTTCAAAGGCCAACGTAAATGATCAAAATTATCAAATTTAGACGAAAAATCGAGGTTTTCAAATTCCAGCGTTAATGTCTTCAATGGATTCATGAGGATCAGAAGCACATTCCCCTCCGGTTAAAAGCGAATTTCTAGTCAATTTTGGCATGAAAAGTGAATATATTAAATTATGACATAACGATTTTAATATTCAAATTAGATTATCTTTCAAAAGAATATGGACCTATTTTGATCACTGATGACGTCTGGTATATAATGAAGAGGTCGACATCCGTTCTCCGCAACATTTTGAGAAGATTTTATAAATGGCGATTTTCGGTCGAAATTTGAAAAAGCAATATATTAAATTATGTCATAACGATTTTAACATTCACATTTGATGTCATTAGTTTGATTTTTGAGGGCGACAGATTTAATCACGTTAGAAAACGAAATAAGTTCACACAGTCTGAGATACGCTCATTTAGTTGGGCTGCGCGATTTACACGCCATTGTTTATTATACGCATATTTTCATTCATCATTACAGTTTAACCCAAAGAAAATTTGATCAAAGAAAATGTTTCAAAAACCCAGCTTGTAATGAGTTGAGCATTTGAAACTATTTACATACTGATGCCGAGATGCTGTACAACTTTATACATAATATAGGCTATAGTTCCACTTAAAGAAAGATAGTTATGGGTTAAACTTTCAGAAGTTTACATGGTTGGTATAAAAGAAAACAAATTATGGAAAGGCTAGTGGTAAAAATTAAGAGAAAACGATAATTGATAGTAAATATAAGATTGTTCAAATTTTTGGTATTATTACACGATAAATGAACAAAATGATATAGTTGTTATTGAGACACTAATTGCACACAAATAAATAAGTTCATTGGTTGTATTCGTCTATTTATAATCTCATGCAGGTTAAATAAAGTTTATTTTTTTGTATCAATAAAAATGATTCAGCTAAAAGAACTCTGTAAAGAGTTTGATTACCTAAGAATGATATAAACTACAACAACGTCTAAGAGAGATAAAATGGGAAGTTTTCGTTGATACCATCGACCGTAAAATGACGTCATCCAAATGTAAGTATGCATAGAATGGCAGTAAACATCTGTCCGCTTTGCCTTTCCGAACGAAAACGAAGTTGATCAAATTGGTTGAGAAAATGAAATGTTAAAACACTCGCAGCTGATTGGTATATTACTAAGCGTTTTTACCTTCCCACAGGTGAAAAAACAAATCGGTGTCGCTGTACGAAATACCAATCAATAGCTATTAATAACAATCGATACTTGTCAATATCTATCAGCACTTATTGATACCTAAATGCATATTAATAACTATCAATACGCATCAATGCCTTTTATATATCTATACATATCAATACCAATCAGTACATATCATTACCTATTTACCTATCATACATATCGATACATATCAATACATACCAACGCCTATCAATACATACCAATACTTACTTATCAATACACATCAACACATATCAAATGCATAGCATTTGTGTGACTTCAGTGATTAACATTCTACATTATCTGGCGATATTACTAAGATGGAAGTTGGTAGATCTAATGATACTTGTTTTTCATTGTCATACCAGGTTATAATGAAACTCCAAAATTTCTGATTCGTTGGAATTGGTTGAACATCCACACTGACACCAGCAATTTTCATAACGATATATTTTACATAAAAGCGCGTATATCTTTACATAAATATAAATATCGAATGAAGTATTTGAAAACAATTTTTATGTTAAGTAAAAAAATTATCGTTTGTTTCTTGTTGGATATTGTCTTTCCTACATAAAGAAGATCTGTTTCTGGGAATCACAGGAAGTGAAAACCCTGCCTGCTGGAAAGTCAACTGAAGCAACTTCCCCCTCCCTCTTTTTAAAACAAACAAATAAAATACAAACAACATACGAGTCATGTGACCGTAGCCTCTTGTAAACGCGGAGAGGCATCAGAATCATAACTTTGTGACGTGAATATGAAGGTAGATGGAATGAAACTATACATTTTTTCGTTCGAAAAGAGATGTTTCCTTCCGAATAAAAATAACCATAATATAAATTACATTTAACCAGATGAAATTGTAATGTGTTCAAACTGTTAATAAGGGGCTATATCTTTTCAAGTATATAATATTGTATCGCGAAGAATTGATTGTTTCCAACCCATTGTAAATTAGTAGTCCATCACATTTGTTAACCTGGTCACATTTAAACATCCAAATATATTCATTTAGAAAAATATTTATGCATGGTAACATAAAATATGTTGAATATCGTCTACTGTAGGCAGACGTTTTGATAAATTGGAAACATAAACCAAACCCACTGGATCGTACTTATAGAACACAATTAAATAAATTCAGCGAAAAATCCTAGGTTAGATTTCCCCCGCTCTTTTTTCAATTTCACAAGTAAACCAACCGTACACAATCGTTTCGTCTACTTTGAAACAACCCCCCCCCCCCAAAAAAAAACAAGGAGCTACCTCGTTTATTACAAGTCCCTTTATCAGGAGTGGATGTAGCAACTTGCTAATCTTTAAACATCGGTGCCTTTTTTATTGTGTTCCTTTGTATTGTCTTCATGGTCATGTACGACTGTTCTTCCATTTTCATTAATGATTACATTTCCCGCCAAAAGTGGGGAAGATTCTTCTTTTGCAACTCCATTCACAGGGGAGGTGGAAGTGTCCCCAGACGTGACAGACATTTCGTAACTGTTTTCTAGGTTTGAGTTTGTACTAAGCTTTCCATTGCCAAGTGTTTGGGATCCTGTGCTGTGTTTCTGGTTGTTGTTCATGTTTGGGCTTTCTGTGTCCATGTTGCGTGGTGACTGCACTGTCGTTATCGTAGGAGTGTCATCCATCCTGGAAATGGTTGTATTGGCAGCATAGTAATCGTTTCTACTTCGAGGACATGGATTAAAGCCAAACACTCGCTCCCATTTCCTCGTAATTACCGATTTAACCTACAAGAGTAAAAAGAAATTAAAGAATAAGAGTTAAGAAGGAGAAGAAGACAAACCAGAACAGGGTATAATTAACTAATTTACGTTCGCCACAAAGATTAGTGAAATAACGTTCATTCTTTCCCCTGAGTTTAGATTTTATGAGTCAGATTTGATTTAACAAACCGAGATCAGCTCTGTGTTACAACGTCACACGATAAAAAAAATGGTTTCAGTATATGGTTTCAGTCGAAAGGGAAAATATATTATCAATATATTTGAAAAGTATCATGACTGAATTTGGCCGGTGACTTCTATTTTAGAGGCTAACTACCGAGCTCATTTCAGCTAATGAAGTTACATTCCTCATAGGACATCTCTTGATTTAATATCTTTAGGAGGGTAAGAATGGATATCAAATTCGCAGGCATTTGTACACGAATACTCGTTTCCATGAATGGCGTTGACATACTGAGGAAGAACCTTTAGGACAGTGTACATAGCAAGTTTGCAGCTACTGTTACCATATGTACCTGTCTTACACCTAAATCAGGGAGATAGACCTGTCTTATACCTCTATCAGGAAAACAAATGAACAATAATAATAATAGTAATAATTATAATGATCAGCATTGATAAAAGAGCTAGCATATACGGTGCGTGCGCACTGAAGATACAATTTGGATGCTGCAGAAGAATGAAACAACTGAAATGTGCAAAGAGAGACACTTAAAGTATATCTACTAAAAAACACCAGAACACCAGTATAGCAACAAACCAACAACAGAGCGTTAACTGCGACGGTGCATATCATGTCATTGTGTAGGATTAATCTAGCTGTCATGCTCTAGCAAAAAAACATTGCGAAGAAAGTGGTGGGCATTGACCCCAGGAAAAGTGAGTCGTGGTCGTTTTTTCGTTTTTGGATTAACTAGACTACCAACTTGTCGCTGGTCTTGGCAGAGACGCTCCAAAAAGATCGTCGATTTTTGTTTCTAAGAAGTTTGTCTTTATTTTGCGTAAAATGTTTGTAGAAAATGTTTTGATATACATATATATCATTAAACCTACAATTTTCGCTAATCAAAAGTGATAAGATTTATTTTAGGAAGGTGTAATGTCAAATCCTCCATGCCATCTTTTTATGAGTCATTAATTGATGACGGTAGTCTTTGTTTTCAATTTCCAATCAGTATGAAGCAAAAGTCGTATATATAAATAGGAACTCATGGGGATTCACTGAATACAACAACCTTACCAATAATTGGACTAAGGGCCCTAAGTCCTGGTGATGAATAGATCGAAAACTGCGGATGCCTTCCACAATGAAGAGTCCGAAACTGGAGCATGCGCAGCAATAAATGAAAAACGTATCATACCTCTTTCATAGCACTACAGAGCGCTCCAATAATGAAAACAGTTGGTCCTAGAACTATTTATGTCTGAAATTGTCCATATAATGATATCGAAGATCCTAAATTTGCTACCAACTATAATTAATTCATTGAATATTTGATTGATATATAAATTGATTCATGTACAGCTGAATTTCTTTTAAACAAATCGGTTGGTGACGTTAAAGTCAGGGACACATTCAGTTTCTGAGAGCTTTTAATGATTTCATATTGTTAGTGTAAGTGACTTTTGTATCAAGAAATAAAATAACGTAAAATCTATTGAAATAGAAATCAACATCTTTATGTATCCTTGAAGTATATTTAAGTATCTTTAAGTATCATGCAGTTTCTTTAAGTATCTTTAAGTATCTTTAAGTATCTTTTAGTATCTTTAAGTATCTTCAAGTATTGTTAAGTATCTTTGATAAATCTGATGCCAAAGATGTTTCTAACATATCATGTACGTAATTCTCATTTGTATGTATTTATCTCTCTTTATAGGAAAAAAAAACACACAAAAATTACCTCGTTATCGCGTTATTACATTTAAGAGGTGACAAGTTAAACAAGCTGTGTGATTTGCAAACAATTAATAGTATATCCTTATGCCATTCTTTTACTACAGATATTGGTTACCACATATAAAAAAATTATTTATGTAGGCCTTTTCCCCTGTTCTGGATTATGTCATGTTGCAATTCCAATTTTTCAAAGTAGCAAATTTACAATTTCCGTCAAATACATCACCTAAAGCATGACCTTTACAGAAAATATCTATTTATATCTAATGCCCAATAAAATAAAAAAAACACCTCCCTTTCCCGAGCTCTGTTCAGCAAATTCAGAAAACGCGCAATATAGAGCAATATAGAGCTCTCTTAGTGGCACTTGAGGCAAGAGGCTTCGATACAGCTTCAAAAAATTAATTTCACTGGCATTCCAACTTCATATTAAGATACTGTAGAGTTCATCTGATACCGATTGAATAGGATAAATAAAACCTTCAAGGAATGATTTGACATCTTACAAAAGGTTGATTGATCTTCGTAATCATGAAACGTCTTGTAAAACACTGACAACATGATTTTCGTCTTTGACGAACTCTCGACAAGTGTGACCTAAATGTTTTATTGTGTTTGTTTGTGTGTGTGTAAACAACTCCTTTCTATAAACAATGTATAAATGTTTCCCTGGCTTTAACGAATCTGGATGGGTGACGTCAGGCAGGAGTCCAGTCGTGGTAAATGGAAGAACAAACCTGAAGTAATGTTGCTTTATCTAAATTTATCTTACAAGAAGGTCAGCTTTAAAATTAACTAAACCTCTGGATTGCTCTTTAAAGGCAAACCTAATGATAAAGTCTGCTACTCGGTAAAGTTTTTAAATGTTAATGTTTATTCATTATTTAAATGAAATATAGTAACTCAACCAGAGAATGTTTTTATAATTCCGTATAAACAATACTTTGAGGACCATTAGATGGCATTTTCAACACCATTTAACGTTGGTAAATTTCATGCTTTCTGTAAACATGTCATTTGAGGTCATAAAAGTCATTTGCTTTATTGTCTTGTTCTTTGTTTTGCCTATGAGCAACTGACCTAATGACCTGCGTGCTAGACTGAGTGGTCCAGCCACTTTAAACGTAGAAAGTATTACTTGAAAACGTCACAGGGAAGTATTGCTTTGTTATGTGTCATGCTCATGTATTAACAAACGGAAAAAAATAAAAGGCGTTTATGTTTATGTCACAGAAACGTATTTCACGTTCAAAGGATGGTAATTGTTTGTAATATGTTCACAATGGTCACACTAGATTGCATTACAAGAAGTACATGACACTATTCAACTTTATTAACATTTTGAACTTAACTGAATTACTCTAACACCTCTCTGCACCAAGTGTTGTTTCGACTTGATTTTCGAAAATGGTTATAAATGTGTAAAAGTAAGTGTGCCTGACGTTTCGATCCTAGTAATAAGTGTTTACTCTGAAGAAGATCCCGCTAGGATCGAAACGTCAGGCCCACATACTTTTAAACATTCTCTAACACAGGCTCTTTAGTGGATAAGCAGGTTGCTTACAGTTGTTGTTTATTTTGGAATAGTTTATAAACCTAGAAATTCAATCAAGGAGTGTTAGCTCAGTGGTTAACGCCGATGCCTTCCAATCATAAGGTCCTCGGTTCGAGTGACTCCAAAATTAATGTATGTCGTCCAGTTACATAGTTGTTGACAATTGACAATTCATATTCATGGACGTTAAATATCAATGTAAGAGACTGACTTCGGTCAGCTTGTGGCTTTGATAAGCCAATGATGGCTTCTCCGCAAGTTCCTGCTTTGCAGGAGGATCTAAAATACATACAATACATACACAAAAAAATACATACAATACATCTGTCTTGTTGTATTGTATGTTTTCGACGTATTTCCGATACCAAATTATCAAAAAGATTATTGAGTTTACCCATAAAAGTCATTGAACGTATTAAAAGGGATAATCTAAAAGACGGATGGATTAATAGCCAATAGTATGGATACTAAAAACAACCATGCCATAAAAAAGTTAACTATTTTCAGCCAACTAAAGACATGCAACTTCCCCTTATTGCCGATTCAATGATTAAAACAAAGGCAAAACCCCCTTTTTTTTCTTTTTTTTTAAATTTTGAAAGGAACATCTTCTTTTTTTAAACTTTTTTTTTATAAATTTTGATAGGAATCATCTGGGTTCAATTTGATATCGTGAGTTATTTTCGATCATATCTCTGATATCTTACCTCTGAATTCATAAATACGTAGATGAGGGACACCAAGAACCCCTGGAGGCCTCCTACGATGGTATTAATAATCATAATCACGATCACTGCCATATCAGGCAATCCACTGATGAGGTTTAAAACGAAGATTGGGAAGACGTAGGATATTCCGAGCAATATCACCAACACCAACGTCGCACGGGCGGTCCGTCTGTAAAAGGTATATCAAATTTTTAAAAAAAAAAGCAATATTATATAAGAATTAAAGTTTTGTGAAAGAAATTCAAATTTTCGTTTCTCTTTTCAGGCTATACAATTAGTGTTGATATAATTGATGATTTTATCACTTTTTAATTATCTTAATTGTTTTTATAAGCCAAAAAAACAACATAAAAAAATAACAAGCTTCTCCCCAGTAAACTTCAATTGATGCAATAAAACACATTACTATATTCGCAACGAAAGAATTTGTATAAAGATATTGACAAATTTGCAAGGGTAATTCATATTCTCAAAATGGTAACGTTTTATTCTGCGTAAAAGCTAGGAACAGACGTATGCATTTTGTAAGTTAATTTACTTTACCTTAACATCCAGTTGAAAGGTTTACCAAGATTCATGTTAGCATATCGATATTCATTTTGGTTCCATAACTTCCATTAAATGTCGTGCAATTTCTATGAATAGCCTTTATAAGCACACATAAATTTAATTATGTTTATTCATGGTTTGATAGAAAGGAAGCAATCGACAACGTTGTCAACCAGAAAAAAACAGATTAGAATAGTAAGCATACTTCTTGTAGATTCTAAAATGACTGAGAATGACAAACACTTTAAATTGATAGTATACCTGTAATGCTTGAGTTGCGTATCCCCGCTACTCTCGCGTAACTTGGACATCAAAATTCGGACAATGTTAAGCAGGAAAATACTGTTCAGCTGCACAATAAATAAATAAATAAGTAAATAAAAATAACAAATCACAAAAACATAACACATCATGATACGTAACTGTTCATTCAGGTAATATGTTAGAACCCATGTCGACGGTTGCAATTACATATATGAATATAATATTTGTATGTTTTTCTTTTGAGCTTGTAATATATATATGTCACCAAAACAGAACTAGTATTGTTCGATACAGGTGATATACGCCTACAGTGGAATTACGACCTTCCTTATCGGTTTTGAACCTCTGGACATACAATCAGCGTCCATAGCCTAGTGGTTAGGGTGTCTGCATATAAAGCGGGAGGCCCGGGTTCGAATCTCGGTAGAGGCTGGAAGTTTTTTCACTGTTCTAAATTTTCCAACACATTACGTTTTCAATTATATACATACATATATATGATAACTATTATTTACAATGCAGGTTATGAACTTGCAATGATAATCAAACATATATCTATGTAAACAATAATAAATATCAACCAAGTCCACCTATAGATAGTCAAAGGTAGAAGGAAGACAGTAGAACATAAATTTACATCTATCACATACACATATTAAAATACACATATACACATATACATATTAAAATACACATATACATATTAAAATACACACATACATATTAAAATACACATATCAAAATACAAATTTACATATTGCACCATGATTGTATATGTATTCCTTCTGCGTTTAGCTACGAATCACATACAATAATATATGCTTACCTTGAATTAACACAATTCGGCCATCCATCACTGCCCCCAGATGTGGTGCGGGACCTATAAAGGAAAGAAAATCATGGATACTTAGAACTTGGACCAAAAACCCTTCTATTGGAACCACATCAGATCCTATGTAATATAATGAAATACAGTTAGTGTCTTCTGGGGACAGACCACTGATTACTGAGCTTGGAGTTCCAAGTTTATAAAGTAAATTCCTAAGCAACGGACAGACCTAAACCACACAAGGCTGTCACACCCCATGGATATTGGCATCCTTGACACATGACTACTTTCATTTGACATAAAAGAGCAAGTGAAACACATTTCCATCTGCAAGTGAAAATGGCTGGTTCATCTTTTATGATTTGCTTTGGCAAACCTTTGAACTTTTGTGCATTACTATACCAACAATAGCCTCTTGAGTACTTACAGACAAATTCCAACTGATACTGATACTAGATACTGACCTGGCTCCACACAAATTGAGCCCTTTCCCATCTAACGAACCTGCAAGACTTGACAACTTCTAGCACTGCACCCTCACCGAGTACGCACTTCAGCACATCCAGATAACTTCCTCTTCCTTACTTATCTACCGTTGTAAACTTACACACACCTGCTTGCTCATTGACAAGTGATTGAGATTTCAAATATATGTCACTTATAGTGGACTTCAGTGACTGATGTTGTTTCCCAGAACATTATGTTCATATCTACTTTACTCTACCATCAGATTGTGGCAAAGTCTGACATCAGTAGCAGCTGACAACTAAAGCATCTGAACTAGAAAGCGAGCAGGCAGAGTGATTTCTGACAATATTTCACATTTAATGTAACATAACAAACAAAGGGTTTGATCTCCACAGAAATTAAACTTCTGGTCCTCACAAAGGTGAATCAACAAATAACTTTTAACTTCTTAAAACGACATTTACCCTCCATTGCGATTCTGAATAAATTCTGTTTACCAGGCTTTCGCACATTCATCTCTGGTGAACTCAAGTGACTTTTAACCTCAACCGTTGACCTCTCCAAAAAGGAACATTTGGCTTCTTATAGTCAGTCAGGCCATCTACCTACAACCTACCAATTTCATCCAAGCTGTACTTTTGAAGTTATCATCTTTACAACCATTTCAGACGTCAACCTCTGGTGAACTCAAATGACCTTTGACCTCTGTGACAAATTATGAGGTTCTTGTACTCACTAGTTTTGATCCACATACTAAGTATGGGTTTCATCCAAGGTTTGCTGTTGAACTTATCAAGTTTACAAGGCTTTCAGCTTTTGCCTCTGTTGAACTCAAATGACCTTTGACAGGTCCAGATAATGCTTAAGTTCTTCTGCTCACTAAAGTGGATTTACCTTCTGAATATGAAGCTCATATAAGTTGTGTGCTTTGTTGTCAAGTTTTCCTGTCTACATGGTTTAGAGACTTTGACCTCAAATGACCTTTGACATCTATCAGATTCTTGTTACTCATCCAAGCTTTGTGAAGTTATTATTTAGAAAGCTTTCAAACTTGGACCTGTTGACCTGAAAAGTGCACAAGACAATTTGGGTTGTTCTACTCACTGAGATGCATCCACATACTATGTAAGAAGTTCAGCAAAGTTTTGCTTTTGAAGTTATTGTCTTTATATGGTATTCAGAATTGACCTTTGGGGACCTCAAATAACCTTTGACCACTACCAGCAACTTTTACAATTATTCTCCTCACTAAGATGCATCCACATACCAAGCAAGTATGTAGTTGAACGACAAAGTACTTTTTGAGCTATACATGTACATTTAGTCTTCACAAACCAAACCATACACAATGAAAACACACACACCATTACCATCACCTAGATTCATTTTGCCTTCAGCATGGGAAAAAAATTGCTACAAGTTCCAACAATTATTTTATCCAATATAATATTAATTGGTGAGTAGCCTATTTACTAAATATTTGCATTTCTAACAATTTCATCTCCATAACACTTTGCAGACTTTTAGTCACAGTTTGCAAAGATCATCAAAGTTTGCCTTTTTCTTGAACATTATCTGACAGCAACCATTGAAGTCCATGTTACAGGATTTTAGTATGGAATTCTATTGAAATTTACCAAACATAACTTCCAAACTCCTCTCTATTATCTTCACCACTAGTAAACCTACAAGTAATAATAAATTATCATTGTACTGCCACCTGTTTGGATTTTCTCCATTCCATCAGGACTGTTCCTCTATCCCCAGGGTAGTTTACCAGGTGACCTAGTAACAAAGTTCTCATGGGATATTGTCTAGAAGCACGTTTTTCCTCCAAAAAAAAAGCATGTACATGTCTGTTTCATGGAGTGGATGACTACCAAATCATTGAATCATATGAAATTCAATTACGCACTTGAAGAAATTAATGACAACGGTGCAAAAACTTGAATGTAACGTAAGTGAAACCTTTCTGCCTTGTCTGGTACACTTTCTAGTACTGTTTCATCAGGTTCACACACGTTACTGGAAAATTGTTCTTTAGAAATCTAAAAGTTGTTACTATTTTAGTCCAATAGAGAGAGCACAAGATGCTAATAGCAAGCCTCAACATATAACAAACATAACTTCAGCCTCAGTTTTTTTGCATAGGGACTGTGACTGTGTGATCATCTGTCAGGTGTGTATCACCATTCCCCTCGAAAGGGAACAGACACTACACATGATCTTAGCCAAAAGTAGGTTAGTTCAGATACAGCTGTGTGGTAGGATTAGGTGAAAGGTTAATGATGCTACTTTGAAATATTCCCAAGACTTTAAACATCCCTTGTGACAGTACAGTGGTACCCTGGAAAATTTTAAATTATCTTACCCTTTGCACAATCATGAGTGGTGACAATTTAGCTTTTTTTTTCAAACCTCTGAGGTAAACATATAGTTAAAGGTTTCACTTTACTTTGTTGTCACTCTAACCGTATTAACGTATTAACTAACGAATATACAGGTTTATAGCCCTGAGTAAAAAGCTGTTTTATTAGTGGCAGCGACAACCCTACTTTTTTTATTTCTTGTATATATCTGGTTTGTCTTATTTTCCATGGGGGATTTCAGAAATACATGAAAAAGAACTAAATGGTGGTCTATTGTGTCAATACAGTAAACTGAACTATTTCTTTTCATTTATAAAACATTCTTCTTGTTCATATTTCCTTAATCAAAATATCTTTTTGTAATATTTGCTTAGCATTTAACGATCGAATGCTGGATCACCAGCTAGAAGCTGCAGTCAAAATGCTTTTGCAGCAATGTCATTTCCTCTGTGGATATTAAAATGATTTGTATGTTCTGTTGGAGAGAGGTGTAAAATCCATTTAGGACACAATTGCCATGGTGATATCTGTCTCTCACTTTGCTGATATGATTATAACATAAAAGAGACTTCAGATTCATATCTCTGTGTGATGTATGTTACTCTTTAGGCTAGTGACTAGATTCAAATATAGTTGTGCACCATCGGCGTATACATTAATCTGGACTATGTCAATGAGGAAACGCACTAAAAAACGTATTAACCATTCGGGGTCATGTGACGTGCTTTCTTGTAGCATTCAACTCTTATAGTACTCCTTGAATGTGTATTATACAACAACTAATGTCATGGTCTCATAGCTACCACATTCCTGGTGAAACTATTGCGAACAGTGGAATCTAGCTAAGTGGTACATTTTTCCAATGTTTACTGCAATTTTCAATTCCAAAATTGCCATTTTTAGTATTTTCTTTAAACAGATGAACTGCAGCTGGAACGAAAGCAGCTAATCAGGACTGTACACAAATGTATAGACTCTGACAGTAGGTGTTCGAATAGTAGCCGAGGTCTGTGCAGATCAAGCTTCCGAAAAGCCTCTCAATCGGAAGGAAGACCTGACAGTTTCCAAGCAACCAGTTGGAGGCCCTTGATGCCTGGGTGTGTCAATGTCCATCTCTTCTGGGATAGGAGATGTGGTGTGTTCGTCAAGATCAGTGGTATGTTCATCAGAAGCCATAGAATCTCCCGAACCACGGTCTGTGGGCCAGTTGACACCAGCTCTCTCTGCAACCCGGACAGGGACACTCTCCGAGCTTCTTTTCCTCCCTCGATACTGGTGGCACTGGTTCTCTTTCGTGGCAATTTGGCCTTCCTCAGCGGAGCCTTGCCCTTTCCTTTGCCCTTCCCTTTGTTCGGACAATGCCAGGACCGCAGGAGGCACTCCATCTCTCTCTCTTTCGCCGTCTCTCTCAACCTCTGTCTCTCTTTATCTCCCTCTGCTCTCTGATGGGTACTCTCCTCACTTTCTCCTTCCTACAGATAACATGCAATTCTAATGGGGCGGGACCCATTCTCAAAACGGCTAGCAACCCCCCCCCACCCCCCCACCAAC